>CM048839.1:64211713-64324654 GCA_026545765.1 Plantago major | reverse complement strand
TGACTTCGAGAGTTAAACAACACACTAAAGGTGGGGACAATGTCTATGAAGAAGTCTATTCGAGATTTAAACAATGCACATAAGGAGTAAGAGTATAACAAACGAAGAACTCTACTTGAGTGTTAACCACACACATAATGAGTGGGTTAAACAACAAATGTAAAATTCTAGTCTAGAGTTAAACACAGCAATAAAGAAGTGAGATAATTACAAACGGAGAAGTCAATTTGAGATTTAAACAACACACAAGAGGAGTAACAAAATAATCAACCAAAAACTCTACTTGAGAGTTAAACAAAACCCAAATGGAGTTGAATAATCAACAAACCAACAACTCTACTTGAGAGATAAAAACAAGACACTTGGAGAGGGATGAACAACAAACAAATAACTCTACTTGAGAGTGAAACAACTCACTAAAGGAGTGGGATAATGTCGAATGAAGAAGTCTATTCGAGATTTAAACAATGCACATAAGGAGTAAGAGTATAACAAACGAAGAACTCTACTTGAGTGTTAAACCACACACATAATGAGTGGGTTAAACAACAAATTTAAAATCCAGTCTAGAGTTAAACAAAGCAATAAAGAAGTGAGATAATTACAAACGGAGAAGTCAATTTGAGATTTAAACAACACACAAGAGGAGTAATAAAATAACGAACGAAGAACTCTACTTGAGAGTTAAACAAAACACAAATGGAGTTGAATAAACAACAAACCAACAACTCTACTTGAGAGATAAAAACAAGACACTTTGGAGAGGGATGAACAACAAACAAATAACTCTACTTGAGAGTTAAACAACTCACTAAAGGAGTGGGATAATGTCTAACGAAGAAGTCTATTAGACATTTAAACAATGCACATAAGGAGTAAGAGTATAACAAACGAAGAACTCTACTTGAGTGTTAAACCACACACATAATGAGTGGGTTAAACAACAAATGTAAAATTCTAGTCTAGAGTTAAACAAAGCAATAAAGAAGTGAGATAATTACAAACGGTGAAGTCAATTTGAGATTTAAACAACACACAAGAGGAGTAATAAAATAACGAACGAAGAACTCTACTTGAGAGTTAAACAAAATCCAAATGGAGTTGAATAATCAACAAACCAACAACTCTACTTGAGAGATAAAAA
Source organism: Plantago major (assembly GCA_026545765.1). Taxonomy (NCBI): domain Eukaryota; kingdom Viridiplantae; phylum Streptophyta; class Magnoliopsida; order Lamiales; family Plantaginaceae; genus Plantago; species Plantago major. The sequence continues at coordinate 64,323,510 of CM048839.1, read as the reverse complement.
CAAGACACTTTGGAGAGGGATGAACAACAAACGAATAACTCTACTTGAGAGTTAAATAACACACTAAAGGAGTGGGATAATGTCGAATGAAGAAGTCTATTCGAGATTTAAACAATGCAAATAAGGAGTAAGAGTATAACAAACGAAGAACTCTACTTGAGTGTTAAACCACACACATAATGAGTGGGTTAAACAACAAATGTAAAATTCTAGTCTAGAGTTAAACAAAGCAATAAAGAAGTGAGATAATTACAAACGGAGAAGTCAATTTGAGATTTAAACAACACACAAGAGGAGTAATAAAATAACAAACGAAGAACTCTACTTGAGAGTTAAACAAAATCCAAATGGAGTTGAATAATCAACAAACCAACAACTCTACTTGAGAGATAAAAACAAGACACTTTGGAGAGGGATGAACAACAAACAAATAACTCTACTTGAGAGTTAAACAACTCACTAAAGGAGTGGGATAATGTCTAACGAAGAAGTCTATTAGACATTTAAACAATGCACATAAGGAGTAAGAGTATAACAAACGAAGAACTCTACTTGAGTGTTAACCACACACATAATGAGTGGGTTAAACAACAAATGTAAAATTCTAGTCTAGAGTTAAACAAAGCAATAAAGAAGTGAGATAATTACAAACGGAGAAGTCAATTTGAGATTTAAACAACACACAAGAGGAGTAATAAAATAACGAACGAAGAACTCTACTTGAGAGTTAAACAAAACACAAATGGAGTTGAATAATCAACAAACCAACAACTCTACTTGAGAGATAAAAACAAGACACTTTGGAGAGGGATGAACAACAAACGAATAACTCTACTTGAGAGTTAAACAACTCACTAAAGGAGTGGGATAATGTCTAACGAAGAAGTCTATTAGACATTTAAACAATGCACATAAGGAGTAAGAGTATAACAAACGAAGAACTCTACTTGAGTGTTAACCACACACATAATGAGTGGGTTAAACAACAAATGTAAAATTCTAGTCTAGAGTTAAACAAAACAATAAAGAAGTGAGATAATTACAAACGGAGAAGTCAATTTGAGATTTAAACAACACACAAGAGGAGTAATAAAATAACGAACGAAGAACTCTACTTGAGAGTTAAACAAAACACAAATGGAGTTGAATAAACAACAAACCAACAACTCTACTTGAGAGATAAAAACAAGACACTTTGGAGAGGGATGAACAACAAACGAATAACTCTACTTGAGAGTTAAACAACTCACTAAAGGAGTGGGATAATGTCGAATGAAGAAGTCTATTAGACATTTAAACAATGCACATAAGGAGTAAGAGTATAACAAACGAAGAACTCTACTTGAGTGTTAAACCACACACATAATGAGTGGGTTAAACAGCAAATGTAAAATTCTAGTCTAGAGTTAAACAAAACAATAAAGAAGTGAGATAATTACAAACGGAGAAGTCAATTTGAGATTTAAACAACACACAAGAGGAGTAATAAAATAACGAACGAAAAACTCTACTTGAGAGTTAAACAAAACACAAATGGAGTTGAATAATCAACAAACCAACAACTCTACTTGAGAGATAAAAACAAGACACTTTGGAGAGGGATGAACAACAAACGAATAACTCTACTTGAGAGTTAAACAACTCACTAAAGGAGTGGGATAATGTCTAACGAAGAAGTCTATTAGACATTTAAACAATGCACATAAGGAGTAAGAGTATAACAAACGAAGAACTCTACTTGAGTGTTAACCACACACATAATGAGTGGGTTAAACAACAAATGTAAAATTCTAGTCTAGAGTTAAACAAAACAATAAAGAAGTGAGATAATTACAAACGGTGAAGTCAATTTGAGATTTAAACAACACACAAGAGGAGTAATAAAATAACGAACGAAAAACTCTACTTGAGAGTTAAACAAAACACAAATGGAGTTGAATAATCAACAAACCAACAACTCTACTTGAGAGATAAAAACAAGACACTTTGGAGAGGGATGAACAACAAACGAATAACTCTACTTGAGAGTTAAACAACACACTAAAGGAGTGGGATAATGTCTAACGAAGAAGTCTATTAGACATTTAAACAATGCACATAAGGAGTAAGAGTATAACAAACGAAGAACTCTACTTGAGTGTTAAACCACACACATAATGAGTGGGTTAAACAACAAATGTAAAATTCTAGTCTAGAGTTAAACAAAACAATAAAGAAGTGAGATAATTACAAACGGTGAAGTCAATTTGAGATTTAAACAACACACAAGAGGAGTAATAAAATAACGAACGAAGAACTCTACTTGAGAGTTAAACAAAACCCAAATGGAGTTGAATAAACAACAAACCAACAACTCTACTTGAGAGATAAAAACAAGACACTTTGGAGAGGGATGAACAACAAACGAATAACTCTACTTGAGAGTTAAACAACACACTAAAGGAGTGGGATAATGTCTAACGAAGAAGTCTATTAGACATTTAAACAATGCACATAAGGAGTAAGAGTATAACAAACGAAGAACTCTACTTGAGTGTTAAACCAGACATATAATGAGTGGGTTAAACAACAAATGTAAAATTCTAGTCTAGAGTTAAACAAAGCAATAAAGAAGTGAGATAATTACAAACGGAGAAGTCAATTTGAGATTTAAACAACACACATGAGGAGTAATAAAATAACGAACGAAAAACTCTACTTGAGAGTTAAACAAAACACAAATGGAGTTGAATAATCAACAAACCAACAACTCTACTTGAGAGATAAAAACAAGACACTTTGGAGAGGGATGAACAACAAACGAATAACTCTACTTGAGAGTTAAACAACACACTAAAGGAGTGGGATAATGTCGAATGAAGAAGTCTATTCGAGATTTAAACAATGCACAGAAGGAGTAAGAGTATAACAAACGAAGAACTCTACTTGAGTGTTAAACCACACACATAATGAGTGGGTTAAACAACAAATGTAAAATTCTAGTCTAGAGTTAAACAAAGCAATAAAGAAGTGAGATAATTACAAACGGAGAAGTCAATTTGAGATTTAAACAACACACAAGAGGAGTAATAAAATAACGAACGAAAAACTCTACTTGAGAGTTAAACAAAATCCAAATGGAGTTGAATAATCAACAAACCAACAACTCTACTTGAGAGATAAAAACAAGACACTTTGGAGAGGGATGAACAACAAACGAATAACTCTACTTGAGAGTTAAACAACACACTAAAGGAGTGGGATAATGTCTAACGAAGAAGTCTATTAGACATTTAAACAATGCACATAAGGAGTAAGAGTATAACAAACGAAGAACTCTACTTGAGTGTTAAACCACACACATAATGAGTGGGTTAAACAACAAATGTAAAATTCTAGTCTAGAGTTAAACAAAACAATAAAGAAGTGAGATAATTACAAACGGTGAAGTCAATTTGAGATTTAAACAACACACAAGAGGAGTAATAAAATAACGAACGAAGAACTCTACTTGAGAGTTAAACAAAATCCAAATGGAGTTGAATAATCAACAAACCAACAACTCTACTTGAGAGATAAAAACAAGACACTTTGGAGAGGGATGAACAACAAACGAATAACTCTACTTGAGAGTTAAACAACTCACTAAAGGAGTGGGATAATGTCTAAGAAGAAGTCTATTAGACATTTAAACAATGCACATAAGGAGTAAGAGTATAACAAACGAAGAACTCTACTTGAGTGTTAACCACACACATAATGAGTGGGTTAAACAACAAATGTAAAATTCTAGTCTAGAGTTAAACAAAGCAATAAAGAAGTGAGATAATTACAAACGGAGAAGTCAATTTGAAATTTAAACAACACATAAGAGGAGTAATAAAATAACGAACGAAGAAGTCTACTTGAGAGTTAAACAAAATCTAAATGGAGTTGAATAATCAACAAACCAACAACTCTACTTGAGAGATAAAAACAAGACACTTTGGAGAGGGATGAACAACAAACGAATAACTGTACTTGAGAGTTAAACAACTCACTAAAGGAGTGGGATAATGTCTAACGAAGAAGTCTATTAGACATTTAAACAATGCACATAAGGAGTAAGAGTATAACAAACGAAGAACTCTACTTGAGTGTTAACCACACACATAATGAGTGGGTTAAACAACAAATGTAAAATTCTAGTCTAGAGTTAAACAAAGCAATAAAGAAGTGAGATAATTACAAACGGAGAAGTCAATTTGAGATTTAAACAACACACATGAGGAGTAATAAAATAACGAACGAAAAACTCTACTTGAGAGTTAAACAAAACACAAATGGAGTTGAATAATCAACAAACCAACAACTCTACTTGAGAGATAAAAACAAGACACTTTGGAGAGGGATGAACAACAAACGAATAACTCTACTTGAGAGTTAAACAACACACTAAAGGAGTGGGATAATGTCTAACGAAGAAGTCTATTAGACATTTAAACAATGCACATAAGGAGTAAGAGTATAACAAACGAAGAACTCTACTTGAGTGTTAAACCACACACATAATGAGTGGGTTAAACAACAAATGTAAAATTCTAGTCTAGAGTTAAACAAAACAATAAAGAAGTGAGATAATTACAAACGGAGAAGTCAATTTGAGATTTAAACAACACACATGAGGAGTAATAAAATAACGAACGAAAAACTCTACTTGAGAGTTAAACAAAACACAAATGGAGTTGAATAATCAACAAACCAACAACTCTACTTGAGAGATAAAAACAAGACACTTTGGAGAGGGATGAACAACAAACGAATAACTCTACTTGAGAGTTAAACAACTCACTAAAGGAGTGGGATAATGTCTAACGAAGAAGTCTATTAGACATTTAAACAATGCACATAAGGAGTAAGAGTATAACAAACGAAGAACTCTACTTGAGTGTTAAACCACACACATAATGAGTGGGTTAAACAACAAATGTAAAATTCTAGTCTAGAGTTAAACAAAACAATAAAGAAGTGAGATAATTACAAACGGAGAAGTCAATTTGAGATTTAAACAACACACAAGAGGAGTAATAAAATAACGAACGAAGAACTCTACTTGAGAGTTAAACAAAACCCAAATGGAGTTGAATAAACAACAAACCAACAACTCTACTTGAGAGATAAAAACAAGACACTTTGGAGAGGGATGAACAACAAACGAATAACTCTACTTGAGAGTTAAACAACACACTAAAGGAGTGGGATAATGTCGAATGAAGAAGTCTATTCGAGATTTAAACAATGCACAGAAGGAGTAAGAGTATAACAAACGAAGAACTCTACTTGAGTGTTAAACCACACACATAATGAGTGGGTTAAACAACAAATGTAAAATTCTAGTCTAGAGTTAAACAAAGCAATAAAGAAGTGAGATAATTACAAACGGAGAAGTCAATTTGAGATTTAAACAACACACAAGAGGAGTAATAAAATAACGAACGAAGAACTCTACTTGAGAGTTAAACAAAATCCAAATGGAGTTGAATAATCAACAAACCAACAACTCTACTTGAGAGATAAAAACAAGACACTTTGGAGAGGGATGAACAACAAACGAATAACTCTACTTGAGAGTTAAACAACTCACTAAAGGAGTGGGATAATGTCTAACGAAGAAGTCTATTAGACATTTAAACAATGCACATAAGGAGTAAGAGTATAACAAACGAAGAACTCTACTTGAGTGTTAAACCACACACATAATGAGTGGGTTAAACAACAAATGTAAAATTCTAGTCTAGAGTTAAACAAAGCAATAAAGAAGTGAGATAATTACAAACGGAGAAGTCAATTTGAGATTTAAACAACACACATGAGGAGTAATAAAATAACGAACGAAAAACTCTACTTGAGAGTTAAACAAAACACAAATGGAGTTGAATAATCAACAAACCAACAACTCTACTTGAGAGATAAAAACAAGACACTTTGGAGAGGGATGAACAACAAACGAATAACTCTACTTGAGAGTTAAACAACTCACTAAAGGAGTGGGATAATGTCTAACGAAGAAGTCTATTAGACATTTAAACAATGCACATAAGGAGTAAGAGTATAACAAACGAAGAACTCTACTTGAGTGTTAAACCACACACATAATGAGTGGGTTAAACAACAAATGTAAAATTCTAGTCTAGAGTTAAACAAAGCAATAAAGAAGTGAGATAATTACAAACGGAGAAGTCAATTTGAGATTTAAACAACACACAAGAGGAGTAATAAAATAACGACGAAGAACTCTACTTGAGAGTTAAACAAAACACAAAAGGAGTTGAATAAACAACAAACCAACAACTCTACTTGAGAGATAAAAACAACACACTTTGGAGAGGGATGAACAACAAACGAATAACTCTACTTGAGAGTTAAACAACTCACTAAAGGAGTGGGATAATGTCTAACGAAGAAGTCTATTAGACATTTAAACAATGCACATAAGGAGTAAGAGTATAACAAACGAAGAACTCTACTTGAGTGTTAACCACACACATAATGAGTGGGTTAAACAACAAATGTAAAATTCTAGTCTAGAGTTAAACAAAGCAATAAAGAAGTGAGATAATTACAAACGGAGAAGTCAATTTGAGATTTAAACAACACACATGAGGAGTAATAAAATAACGAACGAAAAACTCTACTTGAGAGTTAAACAAAACACAAATGGAGTTGAATAATCAACAAACCAACAACTCTACTTGAGAGATAAAAACAAGACACTTTGGAGAGGGATGAACAACAAACAAATAACTCAACTTGAGAGTTAAACAACTCACTAAAGGAGTGGCATAATGTCAAACGAAGAAGTCTATTAGACATTTAAACAATGCACATAAGGAGTAAGAGTATAACAAACGAAGAACTCTACTTGAGTGTTAAACCACACACATAATGAGTGGGTTAAACAACAAATGTAAAATTCTAGTCTAGAGTTAAACAAAACAATAAAGAAGTGAGATAATTACAAACGGTGAAGTCAATTTGAGATTTAAACAACACACAAGAGGAGTAATAAAATAACGAACGAAGAACTCTACTTGAGAGTTAAACAAAATCCAAATGGAGTTGAATAATCAACAAACCAACAACTCTACTTGAGAGATAAAAACAAGACACTTTGGAGAGGGATGAACAAAAAACGAATAACTCTACTTGAGAGTTAAACAACTCACTAAAGAAGTGGAATAATGTCTAACGAAGAAGTCTATTAGACATTTAAACAATGCACATAAGGAGTAAGAGTATAACAAACGAAGAACTCTACTTGAGTGTTAACCACACACATAATGAGTGGGTTAAACAACAAATGTAAAATTCTAGTCTAGAGTTAAACAAAGCAATAAAGAAGTGAGATAATTACAAACGGAGAAGTCAATTTGAGATTTAAACAACAGACAAGAGGAGTAATAAAATAACGAACAAAAAACTCTACTTGAGAGTTAAACAAAACACAAATGGAGTTGAATAATCAACAAACCAACAACTCTACTTGAGAGATAAAAACAACACACTTTGGAGAGGGATGAACAACAAACGAATAACTCTACTTGAGAGTTAAACAACTCACTAAAGGAGTGGGATAATGTCTAACGAAGAAGTCTATTAGACATTTAAACAATGCACATAAGGAGTAAGAGTATAACAAACGAAGAACTCTACTTGAGTGTTAAACCACACACATAATGAGTGGGTTAAACAACAAATGTAAAATTCTAGTCTAGAGTTAAACAAAACAATAAAGAAGTGAGATAATTACAAACGGTGAAGTCAATTTGAGATTTAAACAACACACAAGAGGAGTAATAAAATAACGAACGAAGAACTCTACTTGAGAGTTAAACAAAACACAAAAGGAGTTGAATAAACAACAAACCAACAACTCTACTTGAGAGATAAAAACAACACACTTTGGAGAGGGATGAACAACAAACGAATAACTCTACTTGAGAGTTAAACAACACACTAAAGGAGTGGGATAATGTCGAATGAAGAAGTCTATTAGACATTTAAACAATGCACATAAGGAGTAAGAGTATAACAAACGAAGAACTCTACTTGAGTGTTAAACCACACACATAATGAGTGGGTTAAACAACAAATGTAAAATTCTAGTCTAGAGTTAAACAAAGCAATAAAGAAGTGAGATAATTACAAACGGAGAAGTCAATTTGAGATTTAAACAACACACAAGAGGAGTAACAAAATAACGAACGAAGAAGTCTACTTGAGAGTTAAACAAAATCTAAATGGAGTTGAATAATCAACAAACCAACAACTCTACTTGAGAGATAAAAACAAGACACTTTGGAGAGGGATGAACAACAAACGAATAACTCTACTTGAGAGTTAAACAACTCACTAAAGGAGTGGGATAATGTCTAACGAAGAAGTCTATTAGACATTTAAACAATGCACATAAGGAGTAAGAGTATAACAAACGAAGAACTCTACTTGAGTGTTAACCACACACATAATGAGTGGGTTAAACAACAAATGTAAAATTCTAGTCTAGAGTTAAACAAAGCAATAAAGAAGTGAGATAATTACAAATGGAGAAGTCAATTTGAGATTTAAACAACACACAAGAGGAGTAATAAAATAACGAACGAAGAACTCTACTTGAGAGTTAAACAAAATCCAAATGGAGTTGAATAATCAACAAACCAACAACTCTACTTGAGAGATAAAAACAAGACACTTTGGAGAGGGATGAACAACAAACCAATAACTCTACTTGAGAGTTAAACAACTCACTAAAGGAGTGGGATAATGTCTAACGAAGAAGTCTATTAGACATTTAAACAATTCACATAAGGAGTAAGAGTATAACAAACGAAGAACTCTACTTGAGTGTTAACCACACACATAATGAGTGGGTTAAACAACAAATGTAAAATTCTAGTCTAGAGTTAAACAAAGCAATAAAGAAGTGAGATAATTACAAACGGAGAAGTCAATTTGAAATTTAAACAACACACAAGAGGAGTAATAAAATAACGACCGAAGAACTCTACTTGAGAGTTAAACAAAACACAAATGGAGTTGAATAAACAACAAACCAACAACTCTACTTGAGAGATAAAAACAACACACTTTGGAGAGGGATGAACAACAAACGAATAACTCTACTTGAGAGTTAAACAACACACTAAAGGAGTCGGATAATGTCTAACGAAGAAGTCTATTAGACATTTAAACAATGCACAGAAGGAGTAAGAGTATAACAAACGAAGAACTCTACTTGAGTGTTAAACCACACACATAATGAGTGGGTTAAACAACAAATGTAAAATTCTAGTCTAGAGTTAAACAAAACAATAAAGAAGTGAGATAATTACAAACGGAGAAGTCAATTTGAGATTTAAACAACACACAAGAGGAGTAATAAAATAACGAACGAAGAACTCTACTTGAGAGTTAAACAAAACACAAATGGAGTTGAATAAACAACAAACCAACAACTCTACTTGAGAGATAAAAACAAGACACTTTGGAGAGGGATGAACAACAAACGAATAACTCTACTTGAGAGTTAAACAACACACTAAAGGAGTGGGATAATGTCTAAAGAAGAAGTCTATTAGACATTTAAACAATTCAAATAAGGATTAAGAGTATAACAAACGAAGAACTCTACTTGAGTGTTAAACCACACACATAATGAGTGGGTTAAACAACAAATGTAAAATTCTAGTCTAGAGTTAAACAAAGCAATAAAGAAGTGAGATAATTACAAACGGAGAAGTCAATTTGAGATTTAAACAACACACAAGAGGAGTAATAAAATAACGAACGAAGAACTCTACTTGAGAGTTAAACAAAATCCAAATGGAGTTGAATAATCAACAAACCAACAACTCTACTTGAGAGATAAAAACAAGACACTTTGGAGAGGGATGAACAACAAACGAATAACTCTACTTGAGAGTTAAACAACTCACTAAAGGAGTGGGATAATGTCTAACGAAGAAGTCTATTAGACATTTAAACAATGCACATAAGGAGTAAGAGTATAACAAACGAAGAACTCTACTTGAGTGTTAACCACACACATAATGAGTGGGTTAAACAACAAATGTAAAATTCTAGTCTAGAGTTAAACAAAGCAATAAAGAAGTGAGATAATTACAAACGGAGAAGTCAATTTGAGATTTAAACAACACACAAGAGGAGTAATAAAATAACGAATAACTCTACTTGAGAGTTAAACAAAACACAAATGGAGTTGAATAATCAACAAACCAACAACTCTACTTGAGAGATAAAAACAAGACACTTTGGAGAGGGATGAACAACAAACGAATAACTCTACTTGAGAGTTAAACAACTCACTAAAGGAGTGGGATAATGTCTAATGAAGAAGTCTATTAGACATTTAAACAATGCACATAAGGAGTAAGAGTATAACAAACGAAGAACTCTACTTGAGTGTTAACCACACACATAATGAGTGGGTTAAACAACAAATGTAAAATTCTAGTCTAGAGTTAAACAAAGCAATAAAGAAGTGAGATAATTACAAACGGTGAAGTCAATTTGAGATTTAAACAACACACAAGAGGAGTAACAAAATAACGAACGAACTCTACTTGAGAGTTAAACAAAACACAAATGGAGTTGAATAATCAACAAACCAACAACTCTACTTGAGAGATAAAAACAACACACTTTGGAGAGGGATGAACAACAAACGAATAACTCTACTTGAGAGTTAAACAACACACTAAAGGAGTGGGATAATGTCAAACGAAGAAGTCTATTAGATATTTAAACAATGCACATAAGGAGTAAGAGTATAACAAACGAAGAACTCTACTTGAGTGTTAAACCACACACATAATGAGTGGGTTAAACAACAAATGTAAAATTCTAGTCTAGAGTTAAACAAAACAATAAAGAAGTGAGATAATTACAAACGGAGAAGTCAATTTGAGATTTAAACAACACACAAGAGAGGTAGTAATAAAATAACGAGCGAAGAACTCTACTTGAGAGTTAAACAAAATCCAAATGGAGTTGAATAATCAACAAACCAACAACTCTACTTGAGAGATAAAAACAAGACACTTTGGAGAGGGATGAACAACAAGCGAATAACTCTACTTGAGAGTTAAACAACTCACTAAAGGAGTGGGATAATGTCTAACGAAGAAGTCTATTAGACATTTAAACAATGCACATAAGGAGTAAGAGTATAACAAACGAAGAACTCTACTTGAGTGTTAAACCACACACATAATGAGTGGGTTAAACAACAAATGTAAAATTCTAGTCTAGAGGTAAACAAAGCAATAAAGAAGTGAGATAATTACAAACGGAGAAGCCAATTTGAGATTTAAACAACACACAAGAGGAATAATAAAATAACGAACGAAGAACTCTACTTGAGAGTTAAACAAAATCCAAATGGAGTTGAATAATCAACAAACCAACAACTCTACTTGAGAGATAAAAACAAGACACTTTGGAGAGGGATGAACAACAAACGAATAACTCTACTTGAGAGTTAAACAACTCACTAAAAGGTGGGATAATGTCAAACGAAGAAGTCTATTAGACATTTAAACAATGCAGATAAGAAGTAAGAGTATAACAAACGAAGAACTCTACTTGAGTGTTAACCACACACATAATGAGTGGGTTAAACAACAAATGTAAAATTCTAGTCTAGAGTTAAACAAAACAATAAAGAAGTGAGATAATTACAAACGGAGAAGTCAATTTGAGATTTAAACAACACACAAGAGGAGTAATAAAATAACGAACGAAGAACTCTACTTGAGAGTTAAACAAAACACAAATGGAGTTGAATAATCAACAAACCAACAACTCTACTTGAGAGATAAAAACAAAACACTTTGGAGAGGGATGAACAACAAACGAATAACTCTACTTGAGAGTTAAACAACTCACTAAAGGAGTGGCATAATGTCTAACGAAGAAGTCTATTAGACATTTAAACAATGCACATAAGGAGTAAGAGTATAACAAACGAAGAACTCTACTTGAGTGTTAAACCACACACATAATGAGTGGGTTAAACAACAAATGTAAAATTCTAGTCTAGAGTTAAACAAAACAATAAAGAAGTGAGATAATTACAAACGGTGAAGTCAATTTGAGATTTAAACAACACACAAGAGGAGTAATAAAATAACGAACGAAAAACTCTACTTGAGAGTTAAACAAAACACAAATGGAGTTGAATAATCAACAAACCAACAACTCTACTTGAGAGATAAAAACAACACACTTTGGAGAGGGATGAACAACAAACGAATAACTCTACTTGAGAGTTAAACAACACACTAAAGGAGTGGGATAATGTCTAAAGAAGAAGTCTATTAGACATTTAAACAATGCACATAAGGAGTAAGAGTATAACAAACGAAGAACTCTACTTGAGTGTTAAACCACACACATAATGAGTGGGTTAAACAACAAATGTAAAATTCTAGTCTAGAGTTAAACAAAGCAATAAAGAAGTGAGATAATTACAAACGGAGAAGTCAATTTGAGATTTAAACAACACACAAGAGGAGTAATAAAATAACGAACGAAGAACTCTACTTGAGATTTTAACAAAATTCAAATGGAGTTGAATAATCAACAAACCAACAACTCTACTTGAGAGATAAAAACAAGACACTTTGGAGAGGGATGAACAACAAACGAATAACTCTACTTGAGAGTTAAACAACTCACTAAAGGAGTGGGATAATGTCTAACGAAGAAGTCTATTAGACATTTAAACAATGCACATAAGGAGTAAGAGTATAACAAACGAAGAACTCTACTTGAGTGTTAACCACACACATAATGAGTGGGTTAAACAACAAATGTAAAATTCTAGTCTAGAGTTAAACAAAACAATAAAGAAGTGAGATAATTACAAACGGTGAAGTCAATTTGAAATTTAAACAACACACAAGAGGAGTAATAAAATAACGACCGAAGAACTCTACTTGAGAGTTAAACAAAACACAAAAGGAGTTGAATAATCAACAAACCAACAACTCTACTTGAGAGATAAAAACAACACACTTTGGAGAGGGATGAACAACAAACGAATAACTCTACTTGAGAGTTAAACAACACACTAAAGGAGTGGGATAATGTCTAACGAAGAAGTCTATTAGACATTTAAACAATGCACATAAGGAGTAAGAGTATAACAAACGAAGAACTCTACTTGAGTGTTAAACCACACACATAATGAGTGGGTTAAACAACAAATGTAAAATTCTAGTCTAGAGTTAAACAAAGCAATAAAGAAGTGAGATAATTACAAACGGAGAAGTCAATTTGAGATTTAAACAACACACAAGAGGAGTAATAAAATAACGACCGAAGAACTCTACTTGAGAGTTAAACAAAATCCAAATGGAGTTGAATAATCAACAAACCAACAACTCTACTTGAGAGATAAAAACAAGACACTTTGGAGAGGGATGAACAACAAACGAATAACTCTACTTGAGAGTTAAATAACACACTAAAGGAGTGGGATAATGTCGAATGAAGAAGTCTATTAGACATTTAAACAATGCACATAAGGAGTAAGAGTAGAACAAACGAAGAACTCTACTTGAGTGTTAACCACACACATAATGAGTGGGTTAAACAACAAATGTAAAATTCTAGTCTAGAGTTAAACAAAGCAATAAAGAAGTGAGATAATTACAAGCGGTGAAGTCAATTTGAGATTTAAACAACACACAAGAGGAGTAATAAAATAACGAACGAAGAACTCTACTTGAGAGTTAAACAAAATCCAAATGGAGTTGAATAATCAACAAACCAACAACTCTACTTGAGAGATAAAAACAAGACACTTTGGAGAGGGATGAACAACAAACGAATAACTCTACTTGAGAGTTAAACAACTCACTAAAGGAGTGGGATAATGTCTAACGAAGAAGTCTATTAGACATTTAAACAATGCACATAAGGAGTAAGAGTATAACAAACGAAGAACTCTACTTGAGTGTTAACCACACACATAATGAGTGGGTTAAACAACAAATGTAAAATTCTAGTCTAGAGTTAAACAAAGCAATAAAGAAGTGAGATAATTACAAACGGAGAAGTCAATTTGAGATTTAAACAACACACAAGAGGAGTAATAAAATAACGAACGAAGAACTCTACTTGAGAGTTAAACAAAATCCAAATGGAGTTGAATAATCAACAAACCAACAACTCTACTTGAGAGATAAAAACAAGACACTTTGGAGAGGGATGAACAACAAACGAATAACTCTACTTGAGAGTTAAACAACTCACTAAAGGAGTGGGATAATGTCTAACGAAGAAGTCTATTAGACATTTAAACAATGCACATAAGGAGTAAGAGTATAACAAACGAAGAACTCTACTTGAGTGTTAACCACACACATAATGAGTGGGTTAAACAACAAATGTAAAATTCTAGTCTAGAGTTAAACAAAACAATAAAGAAGTGAGATAATTACAAACGGTGAAGTCAATTTGAAATTTAAACAACACACAAGAGGAGTAATAAAATAACGACCGAAGAACTCTACTTGAGAGTTAAACAAAATCCAAATGGAGTTGAATAAACAACAAACCAACAACTCTACTTGAGAGATAAAAACAACACACTTTGGAGAGGGATGAACAACAAACGAATAACTCTACTTGAGAGTTAAACAACACACTAAAGGAGTGGGATAATGTCGAATGAAGAAGTCTATTAGACATTTAAACAATGCAGATAAGGAGTAAGAGTATAACAAACGAAGAACTCTACTTGAGTGTTAACCACACACATAATGAGTGGGTTAAACAACAAATGTAAAATTCTAGTCTAGAGTTAAACAAAGCAATAAAGAAGTGAGATAATTACAAACGGAGAAGTCAATTTGAGATTTAAACAACACACAAGAGGAGTAATAAAATAACGAACGAAGAACTCTACTTGAGAGTTAAACAAAATCCAAATGGAGTTGAATAATCAACAAACCAACAACTCTACTTGAGAGATAAAAACAAGACACTTTGGAGAGGGATGAACAACAAACAAATAACTCTACTTGAGAGTTAAACAACTCACTAAAGGAGTGGGATAATGTCTAACGAAGAAGTCTATTAGACATTTAAACAATGCAAATAAGGAGTAAGAGTATAACAAGCGAAGAACTCTACTTATGTGTTAAACCACACACATAATGAGTGGGTTAAACAACAAATGTAAAATTCTAGTCTAGAGTTAAACAAAGCAATAAAGAAGTGAGATAATTACAAGCGGTGAAGTCAATTTGAGATTTAAACAACACACAAGAGGAGTAATAAAATAACGAACGAAGAACTCTACTTGAGAGTTAAACAAAATCCAAATGGAGTTGAATAATCAACAAACCAACAACTCTACTTGAGAGATAAAAACAAGACACTTTGGAGAGGGATGAACAACAAACGAATAACTCTACTTGAGAGTTAAACAACTCACACTAAAGGAGTGGGATAATGTCTAATGAAGAAGTCTATTAGACATTTAAACAATGCACATAAGGAGTAAGAGTATAACAAACGAAGAACTCTACTTGAGTGTTAACCACACACATAATGAGTGGGTTAAACAACAAATGTAAAATTCTAGTCTAGAGTTAAACAAAGCAATAAAGAAGTGAGATAATTACAAGCGAGAAGTCAATTTGAGATTTAAACAACACACAAGAGGAGTAATAAAATAACGAACGAAGAACTCTACTTGAGAGTTAAACAAAATCCAAATGGAGTTGAATAATCAACAAACCAACAACTCTACTTGAGAGATAAAAACAAGACACTTTGGAGAGGGATGAACAACAAACGAATAACTCTACTTGAGAGTTAAACAACTCACTAAAGGAGTGGGATAATGTCTAACGAAGAAGTCTATTAGACATTTAAACAATGCACATAAGGAGTAAGAGTATAACAAACGAAGAACTCTACTTGAGTGTTAACCACACACATAATGAGTGGGTTAAACAACAAATGTAAAATTCTAGTCTAGAGTTAAACAAAACAATAAAGAAGTGAGATAATTACAAACGGTGAAGTCAATTTGAAATTTAAACAACACACAAGAGGAGTAATAAAATAACGACCGAAGAACTCTACTTGAGAGTTAAACAAAACACAAAAGGAGTTGAATAAACAACAAACCAACAACTCTACTTGAGAGATAAAAACAAGACACTTTGGAGAGGGATGAACAACAAACGAATAACTCTACTTGAGAGTTAAACAACTCACTAAAGGAGTGGGATAATGTCTAACGAAGAAGTCTATTAGACATTTAAACAATGCACATAAGGAGTAAGAGTATAACAAACGAAGAACTCTACTTGAGTGTTAACCACACACATAATGAGTGGGTTAAACAACAAATGTAAAATTCTAGTCTAGAGTTAAACAAAGCAATAAAGAAGTGAGATAATTACAAACGGAGAAGTCAATTTGAGATTTAAACAACACACAAGAGGAGTAATAAAATAACGAACGAAGAACTCTACTTGAGAGTTAAACAAAATCCAAATGGAGATGAATAATCAACAAACCAACAACTCTACTTGAGAGATAAAAACAAGACACTTTGGAGAGGGATGAACAACAAACGAATAACTCTACTTGAGAGTTAAACAACACACTAAAGGAGTGGGATAATGTCGAATGAAGAAGTCTATTAGACATTTAAACAATGCACATAAGGAGTAAGAGTATAACAAACGAAGAACTCTACTTGACTGTTAAACCACACACATAATGAGTGGGTTAAACAACAAATGTAAAATTCTAGTCTAGAGTTAAACAAAGCAATAAAGAAGTGAGATAATTACAAACGGAGAAGTCAATTTGAGATTTAAACAACACACAAGAGGAGCAATAAAATAACGAACGAAGAACTCTACTTGAGAGTTAAACAAAATCAAATGGAGTTGAATAATCAACAAACCAACAACTCTACTTGAGAGATAAAAACAAGACACTTTGGAGAGGGATGAACAACAAACGAATAACTCTACTTGAGAGTTAAACAACTCACTAAAGGAGTGGGATAATGTCGAATGAAGAAGTCTATTAGACATTTAAACAATGCACATAAGGAGTAAGAGTATAACAAACGAAGAACTCTACTTGAGTGTTAACCACACACATAATGAGTGGGTTAAACAACAAATGTAAAATTCTAGTCTAGAGTTAAACAAAGCAATAAAGAAGTGAGATAATTACAAACGGAGAAGTCAATTTGAGATTTAAACAACACACAAGAGGAGTACTAAAATAACGAACGAAGAACTCTACTTGAGAGTTAAACAAAATCCAAATGGAGTTGAATAATCAACAAACCAACAACTCTACTTGAGAGATAAAAACAAGACACTTTGGAGAGGGATGAACAACAAACGAATAACTCTACTTGAGAGTTAAACAACTCACTAAAGGAGTGGGATAATGTCTAACGAAGAAGTCTATTAGACATTTAAACAATGCACAGAAGGAGTAAGTGTATAACAAACGAAGAACTCTACTTGAGTAATAACCACACACATAATGAGTGGGTTAAACAACAAATGTAAAATTCTAGTCTAGAGTTAAACAAAGCAATAAAGAAGTGAGATAATTACAAACGGAGAAGTCAATTTGAGATTTAAACAACACACAAGAGGAGTAATAAAATAACGAACGAAGAACTCTACTTGAGAGTTAAACAAAATCCAAATGGAGTTGAATAATCAACAAACCAACAACTCTACTTGAGAGATAAAAACAAGACACTTTGGAGAGGGATGAACAACAAACGAATAACTCTACTTGAGAGTTAAACAACTCACTAAAGGAGTGGGATAATGTCTAACGAAGAAGTCTATTAGACATTTAAACAATGCACAGAAGGAGTAAGAGTATAACAAACGAAGAACTCTACTTGAGTGTTAAACCACACACATAATGAGTGGGTTAAACAACAAATGTAAAATTCTAGTCTAGAGTTAAACAAAGCAATAAAGAAGTGAGATAATTACAAACGGAGAAGTCAATTTGAGATTTAAACAACACACAAGAGGAGTAATAAAATAACGAACGAAGAACCCTACTTGAGAGTTAAACAAAATCTAAATGGAGTTGAATAATCAACAAACCAACAACTCTACTTGAGAGATAAAAACAAGACACTTTGGAGAGGGATGAACAACAAACGAATAACTCTACTTGAGAGTTAAACAACACACTAAAGGAGTGGGATAATGTCGAATGAAGAAGTCTATTCGAGATTTAAACAATGCACATAAGGAGTAAGAGTATAACAAACGAAGAACTCTACTTGAGTGTTAAACCACACACATAATGAGTGGGTTAAACAACAAATGTAAAATTCTAGTCTAGAGTTAAACAAAGCAATAAAGAAGTGAGATAATTACAAACGGAGAAGTCAATTTGAGATTTAAACAACACACAAGAGGAGTAATAAAATAACCAACGAAGAACTCTACCTGAGAGTTAAACAAAATCCAAATGGAGTTGAATAATCAACAAACCAACAACTCTACTTGAGAGATAAAAACAAGACACTTTGGAGAGGGATGAACAACAAACAAATAACTCTACTTGAGAGTTAAACAACTCACTAAAGGAGTGGGATAATGTCTAACGAAGAAGTCTATTAGACATTTAAACAATGCACATAAGGAGTAAGAGTATAACAAACGAAGAACTCTACTTGAGTGTTAACCACACACATAATGAGTGGGTTAAACAACAAATGTAAAATTCTAGTCTAGAGTTAAACAAAGCAATAAAGAAGTGAGATAATTACAAACGGAGAAGTCAATTTGAGATTTAAACAACACACAAGAGGAGTAATAAAATAACGAACGAAGAACTCTACTTGAGAGTTAAACAATAACCAAATGGAGTTGAATAATCAACAAACCAACAACTCTACTTGAGAGATAAAAACAAGACACTTTGGAGAGGGATGAACAACAAGCGAATAACTCTACTTGAGAGTTAAACAACTCACTAAAGGAGTGGGATAATGTCTAATGAAGAAGTCTATTAGACATTTAAACAATGCACATAAGGAGTAAGAGTATAACAAACGAAGAACTCTACTTGAGTGTTAACCACACACATAATGAGTGGGTTAAACAACAAATGTAAAATTCTAGTCTAGAGTTAAACAAAACAATAAAGAAGTGAGATAATTACAAACGGTGAAGTCAATTTGAAATTTAAACAACACACAAGAGGAGTAATAAAATAACGACCGAAGAACTCTACTTGAGAGTTAAACAAAATCCAAATGGAGTTGAATAATCAACAAACCAACAACTCTACTTGAGAGATAAAAACAAGACACTTTGGACAGGGATGAACAACAAACAAATAACTCTACTTGAGAGTTAAACAACTCACTAAAGGAGTGGGATAATGTCTAATGAAGAAGTCTATTAGACATTTAAACAATGCACATAAGGAGTAAGAGTATAACAAACGAAGAACTCTACTTGAGTGTTAACCACACACATAATGAGTGGGTTAAACAACAAATGTAAAATTCTAGTCTAGAGTTAAACAAAACAATAAAGAAGTGAGATAATTACAAACGGAGAAGTCAATTTGAGATTTAAACAACACACAAGAGGAGTAATAAAATAACGAACGAAGAACTCTACTTGAGAGTTAAACAAAATCCAAATGGAGTTGAATAATCAACAAACCAACAACTCTACTTGAGAGATAAAAACAAGACACTTTGGAGAGGGATGAACAACAAACGAATAACTCTACTTGAGAGTTAAACAACTCACTAAAGGAGTGGGATAATGTCTAACGAAGAAGTCTATTAGACATTTAAACAATGCACATAAGGAGTAAGAGTATAACAAACGAAGAACTCTACTTGAGTGTTAAACCACACACATAATGAGTGGGTTAAACAACAAATGTAAAATTCTAGTCTAGAGTTAAACAAAGCAATAAAGAAGTGAGATAATTACAAACGGAGAAGTCAATTTGAAATTTAAACAACACACAAGAGGAGTAATAAAATAACGAACGAAGAACTCTACTTGAGAGTTAAACAAAATCCAAATGGAGTTGAATAATCAACAAACCAACAACTCTACTTGAGAGATAAAAACAAGACACTTTGGAGAGGGATGAACAACAACCGAATAACTCTACTTGAGAGTTAAACAACTCACTAAAGGAGTGGGATAATGTCTAATGAAGAAGTCTATTAGACATTTAAACAATGCACATAAGGAGTAAGAGTATAACAAACGAAGAACTCTACTTGAGTGTTAACCACACACATAATGAGTGGGTTAAACAACAAATGTAAAATTCTAGTCTAGAGTTAAACAAAGCAATAAAGAAGTGAGATAATAACAAGCGAGAAGTCAATTTGAGATTTAAACAACACACAAGAGGAGTAATAAAATAACGACCGAAGAACTCTACTTGAGAGTTAAACAAAATCCAAATGGAGTTGAATAATCAACAAACCAACAACTCTACTTGAGAGATAAAAACAAGACACTTTGGAGAGGGATGAACAACAAACAAATAACTCTACTTGAGAGTTAAACAACTCACTAAAGGAGTGGGATAATGTCTAACGAAGAAGTCTATTAGACATTTAAACAATGCACATAAGGAGTAAGAGTATAACAAACGAAGAACTCTACTTGAGTGTTAACCACACACATAATGAGTGGGTTAAACAACAAATGTAAAATTCTAGTCTAGAGTTAAACAAAACAATAAAGAAGTGAGATAATTACAAACGGAGAAGTCAATTTGAGATTTAAACAACACACAAGAGGAGTAATAAAATAACGAACGAAGAACTCTACTTGAGAGTTAAACAAAACACAAATGGAGTTGAATAATCAACAAACCAACAACTCTACTTGAGAGATAAAAACAAGACACTTTGGAGAGGGATGAACAACAAACGAATAACTCTACTTGAGAGTTAAACAACTCACTAAAGGAGTGGGATAATGTCTAACGAAGAAGTCTATTAGATATTTAAACCATGCACATAAGGAGTAAGAGTATAACAAACGAAGAACTCTACTTGAGTGTTAACCACACACATAATGAGTGGGTTAAACAACAAATGTAAAATTCTAGCCTAGAGTTAAACAAAACAATAAAGAAGTGAGATAATTACAAACGGAGAAGTCAATTTGAGATTTAAACAACACACAAGAGGAGTAATAAAATAACGAACGAAGAACTCTACTTGAGAGTTAAACAAAACACAAATGGAGTTGAATAATCAACAAACCAACAACTCTACTTGAGAGATAAAAACAACACACTTTGGAGAGGGATGAACAACAAACGAATAACTCTACTTGAGAGTTAAACAACACACTAAAGGAGTGGGATAATGTCGAATGAAGAAGTCTATTAGACATTTAAACAATGCACATAAGGAGTAAGAGTATAACAAACGAAGAACTCTACTTGAGTGTTAAACCACACACATAATGAGTGGGTTAAACAACAAATGTAAAATTCTAGTCTAGAGTTAAACAAAGCAATAAAGAAGTGAGATAATTACAAACGGAGAAGTCAATTTGAGATTTAAACAACACACAAGAGGAGTAATAAAATAACGAACGAAGAACTCTACTTGAGAGTTAAACAAAATCCAAATGGAGTTGAATAATCAACAAACCAACAACTCTACTTGAGAGATAAAAACAAGACACTTTGGAGAGGGATGAACAACAAACGAATAACTCTACTTGAGAGTTAAACAACTCACTAAAGGAGTGGGATAATGTCTAACGAAGAAGTCTATTAGACATTTAAACAATGCACATAAGGAGTAAGAGTATAACAAACGAAGAACTCTACTTGAGTGTTAACCACACACATAATGAGTGGGTTAAACAACAAATGTAAAATTCTAGTCTAGAGTTAAACAAAACAATAAAGAAGTGAGATAATTACAAACGGAGAAGTCAATTTGAGATTTAAACAACACACAAGAGGAGTAATAAAATAACGAACGAAGAACTCTACTTGAGAGTTAAACAAAACACAAATGGAGTTGAATAATCAACAAACCAACAACTCTACTTGAGAGATAAAAACAAGACACTTTGGAGAGGGATGAACAACAAACGAATAACTCTACTTGAGAGTTAAACAACTCACTAAAGGAGTGGGATAATGTCTAACGAAGAAGTCTATTAGACATTTAAACAATGCACATAAGGAGTAAGAGTATAACAAACGAAGAACTCTACTTGAGTGTTAACCACACACATAATGAGTGGGTTAAACAACAAATGTAAAATTCTAGCCTAGAGTTAAACAAAACAATAAAGAAGTGAGATAATTACAAACGGTGAAGTCAATTTGAAATTTAAACAACACACAAGAGGATTAATAAAATAACGACCGAAGAACTCTACTTGAGAGTTAAACAAAACACAAAAGGAGTTGAATAATCAACAAACCAACAACTCTACTTGAGAGATAAAAACAACACACTTTGGAGAGGGATGAACAACAAACGAATAACTCTACTTGAGAGTTAAACAACACACTAAAGGAGTGGTATAATGTCGAAAGAAGAAGTCTATTCGAGATTTAAACAATGCACATAAGGAGTAAAAGTATAACAAACAAAGAACTCTACTTGAGTGTTAAACCACACACATAATGAGTGGGTTAAACAACAAATGTAAAATTCTAGTCTAGAGTTAAACAAAGCAATAAAGAAGTGAGATAATTACAAATGGAGAAGTCAATTTGAGATTTAAACAACAGACAAGAGGAGTAATAAAATAACGAACGAAGTACTCTACTTGAGGGTTAAACAAAATCCAAATGGAGTTGAATAATCAACAAACCAACAACTCTACTTGAGAGATAAAAACAAGACACTTTGGAGAGGGATGAACAACAAACAAATAACTCTACTTGAGAGTTAAACAACTCCCTAAAGGAGTGGGATAATGTCTAACGAAGAAGTCTATTAGACATTTAAACAATGCACAGAAGGAGTAAGAGTATAACAAACGAAGAACTCTACTTGAGTGTTAAACCACACACATAATGAGTGGGTTAAACAACAAATGTAAAATTCTAGTCTAGAGTTAAACAAAGCAATAAAGAAGTGAGATAATTACAAACGGAGAAGTCAATTTGAGATTTAAACAACACACAAGAGGAGTAATAAAATAACGAACGAAGAACTCTACTTGAGAGTTAAACAAAATCCAAATGGAGTTGAATAATCAACAAACCAACAACTCTACTTGAGAGATAAAAACAAGACACTTTGGAGAGGGATGAACAACAAACGAATAACTCTACTTGAGAGTTAAACAACTCACTAAAGGAGTGGGATAATGTCTAACGAAGAAGTCTATTAGACATTTAAACAATGCACATAAGGAGTAAGAGTATAACAAACGAAGAACTCTACTTGAGTGTTAACCACACACATAATGAGTGGGTTAAACAACAAATGTAAAATTCTAGTCTAGAGTTAAACAAAGCAATAAAGAAGTGAGATAATTACAAACGGAGAAGTCAATTTGAGATTTAAACAACACACAAGAGGAGTAATAAAATAACGAACGAAGAACTCTACTTGAGAGTTAAACAAAATCCAAATGGAGTTGAATAATCAACAAACCAACAACTCTACTTGAGAGATAAAAACAAGACACTTTGGAGAGGGATGAACAACAAACGAATAACTCTACTTGAGAGTTAAACAACTCACTAAAGGAGTGGGATAATGTCTAACGAAGAAGTCTATTAGACATTTAAACAATGCACATAAGGAGTAAGAGTATAACAAACGAAGAACTCTACTTGAGTGTTAACCACACACATAATGAGTGGGTTAAACAACAAATGTAAAATTCTAGTCTAGAGTTAAACAAAGCAATAAAGAAGTGAGATAATTACAAACGGAGAAGTCAATTTGAGATTTAAACAACACACAAGAGGAGTAATAAAATAACGAACGAAGAACTCTACTTGAGAGTTAAACAAAATCCAAATGGAGTTGAATAATCAACAAACCAACAACTCTACTTGAGAGATAAAAACAAGACACTTTGGAGAGGGATGAACAACAAACGAATAACTCTACTTGAGAGTTAAACAACTCACTAAAGGAGTGGGATAATGTCTAACGAAGAAGTCTATTAGACATTTAAACAATGCACATAAGGAGTAAGAGTATAACAAACGAAGAACTCTACTTGAGTGTTAACCACACACATAATGAGTGGGTTAAACAACAAATGTAAAATTCTAGTCTAGAGTTAAACAAAGCAATAAAGAAGTGAGATAATTACAAACGGAGAAGTCAATTTGAGATTTAAACAACACACAAGAGGAGTAATAAAATAACGAACGAAAAACTCTACTTGAGAGTTAAACAAAACACAAATGGAGTTGAATAATCAACAAACCAACAACTCTACTTGAGAGATAAAAACAAGACACTTTGGAGAGGGATGAACAACAAACGAATAACTCTACTTGAGAGTTAAACAACACACTAAAGGAGTGGGATAATGTCTAATGAAGAAGTCTATTAGACATTTAAACAATGCACAGAAGGAGTAAGAGTATAACAAACGAAGAACTCTACTTGAGTGTTAAACCACACACATAATGAGTGGGTTAAACAACAAATGTAAAATTCTAGTCTAGAGTTAAACAAAGCAATAAAGAAGTGAGATAATTACAAACGGAGAAGTCAATTTGAGATTTAAACAACACACAAGAGGAGTAATAAAATAACGAACGAAGAACTCTACTTGAGAGTTAAACAAAATCCAAATGGAGTTGAATAATCAACAAACCAACAACTCTACTTGAGAGATAAAAACAAGACACTTTGGAGAGGGATGAATAACAAACGAATAACTCTACTTGAGAGTTAAACAACTCACTAAAGGAGTGGGATAATGTCTAACGAAGAAGTCTATTAGACATTTAAACAATGCACATAAGGAGTAAGAGTATAACAA
Source organism: Plantago major (assembly GCA_026545765.1). Classification (NCBI taxonomy): domain Eukaryota; kingdom Viridiplantae; phylum Streptophyta; class Magnoliopsida; order Lamiales; family Plantaginaceae; genus Plantago; species Plantago major. Next base: position 64,298,461 of record CM048839.1, on the reverse strand, counting down.
ACGAAGAACTCTACTTGACTGTTAAACCACACACATAATGAGTGGGTTAAACAACAAATGTAAAATTCTAGTCTAGAGTTAAACAAAGCAATAAAGAAGTGAGATAATTACAAACGGAGAAGTCAATTTGAGATTTAAACAACACACAAGAGGAGTAATAAAATAACGAACGAAGAACTCTACTTGAGAGTTAAACAAAATCCAAATGGAGTTGAATAATCAACAAACCAACAACTCTACTTGAGAGATAAAAACAAGACACTTTGGAGAGGGATGAACAACAAACGAATAACTCTACTTGAGAGTTAAACAACTCACTAAAGGAGGGGGATAATGTCTAACGAAGAAGTCTATTAGACATTTAAACAATGCACATAAGGAGTAAGAGTATAACAAACGAAGAACTCTACTTGAGTGTTAACCACACACATAATGAGTGGGTTAAACAACAAATGTAAAATTCTAGTCTAGAGTTAAACAAAGCAATAAAGAAGTGAGATAATTACAAACGGAGAAGTCAATTTGAGATTTAAACAACACACAAGAGGAGTAATAAAATAACGAACGAAGAACTCTACTTGAGAGTTAAACAAAATCCAAATGGAGTGGAATAATCAATAAACCAACAACTCTACTTGAGAGATAAAAACAAGACACTTTGGAGAGGGATGAACAACAAACGAATAACTCTACTTGAGAGTTAAACAACTCACTAAAGGAGTGGGATAATGTCTAACGAAGAAGTCTATTAGACATTTAAACAATGCACAGAAGGAGTAAGAGTATAACAAACGAAGAACTCTACTTGACTGTTAAACCACACACATAATGAGTGGGTTAAACAACAAATGTAAAATTCTAGTCTAGAGTTAAACAAAGCAATAAAGAAGTGAGATAATTACAAACGGAGAAGTCAATTTGAGATTTAAACAACACACAAGAGGAGTAACAAAATAACGAACGAAGAACTCTACTTGAGAGTTAAACAAAATCCAAATGGAGTTGAATAATCAACAAACCAACAACTCTACTTGAGAGATAAAAACAAGACACTTTGGAGAGGGATGAACAACAAACGAATAACTCTACTTGAGAGTTAAACAACTCACTAAAGGAGTGGGATAATGTCTAACGAAGAAGTCTATTAGACATTTAAACAATGCACATAAGGAGTAAGAGTATAACAAACGAAGAACTCTACTTGAGTGTTAACCACACACATAATGAGTGGGTTAAACAACAAATGTAAAATTCTAGTCTAGAGTTAAACAAAGCAATAAAGAAGTGAGATAATTACAAACGGAGAAGTCAATTTGAGATTTAAACAACACACAAGAGGAGTAATAAAATAACGAACGAAGAACTCTACTTGAGAGTTAAACAAAATCCAAATGGAGTTGAATAATCAACAAACCAACAACTCTACTTGAGAGATAAAAACAAGACACTTTGGAGAGGGATGAACAACAAACGAATAACTCTACTTGAGAGTTAAACAACTCACTAAAGGAGTGGGATAATGTCTAATGAAGAAGTCTATTAGACATTTAAACAATGCACATAAGGAGTAAGAGTATAACAAACGAAGAACTCTACTTGAGTGTTAACCACACACATAATGAGTGGGTTAAACAACAAATGTAAAATTCTAGTCTAGAGTTAAACAAAGCAATAAAGAAGTGAGATAATTACAAACGGAGAAGTCAATTTGAGATTTAAACAACACACAAGAGGAGTAATAAAATAACGAAGAACTCTACTTGAGAGTTAAACAAAATCCAAATGGAGTTGAATAATCAACAAACCAACAACTCTACTTGAGAGATAAAAACAAGACACTTTGGAGAGGGATGAACAACAAACGAATAACTCTACTTGAGAGTTAAACAACTCACTAAAGGAGTGGGATAATGTCTAACGAAGAAGTCTATTAGACATTTAAACAATGCACATAAGGAGTAAGAGTATAACAAACGAAGAACTCTACTTGAGTGTTAACCACACACATAATGAGTGGGTTAAACAACAAATGTAAAATTCTAGTCTAGAGTTAAACAAAGCAATAAAGAAGTGAGATAATTACAAACGGAGAAGTCAATTTGAGATTTAAACAACACACAAGAGGAGTAATAAAATAACGAACGAAGAACTCTACTTGAGAGTTAAACAAAATCCAAATGGAGTTGAATAATCAACAAACCAACAACTCTACTTGAGAGATAAAAACAAGACACTTTGGAGAGGGATGAACAACAAACGAATAACTCTACTTGAGAGTTAAACAACACACTAAAGGAGTGGGATAATGTTGATGAAGAAGTCTATTAGACATTTAAACAATGCACATAAGGAGTAAGAGTATAACAAACGAAGAACTCTACTTGAGTGTTAAACCACACACATAATGAGTGGGTTAAACAACAAATGTAAAATTCTAGTCTAGAGTTAAACAAAGCAATAAAGAAGTGAGATAATTACAAACGGAGAAGTCAATTTGAGATTTAAACAACACACAAGAGGAGTAATAAAATAACGAACGAAGAACTCTACTTGAGAGTTAAACAAAATCCAAATGGAGTTGAATAATCAACAAACCAACAACTCTACTTGAGAGATAAAAACAAGACACTTTGGAGAGGGATGAACAACAAACGAATAACTCTACTTGAGAGTTAAACAACTCACTAAAGGAGTGGGATAATGTCTAAGAAGTCTATTAGACATTTAAACAATGCACATAAGGAGTAAGAGTATAACAAACGAAGAACTCTACTTGAGTGTTAACCACACACATAATGAGTGGGTTAAACAACAAATGTAAAATTCTAGTCTAGAGTTAAACAAAGCAATAAAGAAGTGAGATAATTACAAACGGAGAAGTCAATTTGAGATTTAAACAACACACAAGAGGAGTAATAAAATAACGAACGAAGAACTCTACTTGAGAGTTAAACAAAATCCAAATGGAGTTGAATAATCAACAAACCAACAACTCTACTTGAGAGATAAAAACAAGACACTTTGGAGAGGGATGAACAACAAACGAATAACTCTACTTGAGAGTTAAACAACTCACTAAAGGAGTGGGATAATGTCTAACGAAGAAGTCTATTAGACATTTAAACAATGCACATAAGGAGTAAGAGTATAACAAACGAAGAACTCTACTTGAGTGTTAACCACACACATAATGAGTGGGTTAAACAACAAATGTAAAATTCTAGTCTAGAGTTAAACAAAGCAATAAAGAAGTGAGATAATTACAAACGGAGAAGTCAATTTGAGATTTAAACAACACACAAGAGGAGTAACAAAATAACGAACGAAGAACTCTACTTGAGAGTTAAACAAAATCCAAATGGAGTTGAATAATCAACAAACCAACAACTCTACTTGAGAGATAAAAACAAGACACTTTGGAGAGGGATGAACAACAAACGAATAACTCTACTTGAGAGTTAAACAACTCACTAAAGGAGTGGGATAATGTCTAACGAAGAAGTCTATTAGACATTTAAACAATGCACATAAGGAGTAAGAGTATAACAAACGAAGAACTCTACTTGAGTGTTAACCACACACATAATGAGTGGGTTAAACAACAAATGTAAAATTCTAGTCTAGAGTTAAACAAAGCAATAAAGAAGTGAGATAATTACAAACGGAGAAGTCAATTTGAGATTTAAACAACACACAAGAGGAGTAATAAAATAACGACCGAAGAACTCTACTTGAGAGTTAAACAAAATCCAAATGGAGTTGAATAATCAACAAACCAACAACTCTACTTGAGAGATAAAAACAAGACACTTTGGAGAGGGATGAACAACAACCGAATAACTCTACTTGAGAGTTAAACAACTCACTAAAGGAGTGGGATAATGTCTAATGAAGAAGTCTATTAGACATTTAAACAATGCACATAAGGAGTAAGAGTATAACAAACGAAGAACTCTACTTGAGTGTTAACCACACACATAATGAGTGGGTTAAACAACAAATGTAAAATTCTAGTCTAGAGTTAAACAAAGCAATAAAGAAGTGAGATAATTACAAACGGAGAAGTCAATTTGAGATTTAAACAACACACAAGAGGAGTAATAAAATAACGAACGAAGAACTCTACTTGAGAGTTAAACAAAATCCAAATGGAGTTGAATAATCAACAAACCAACAACTCTACTTGAGAGATAAAAACAAGACACTTTGGAGAGGGATGAACAACAAACGAATAACTCTACTTGAGAGTTAAACAACTCACTAAAGGAGTGGGATAATGTCTAATGAAGAAGTCTATTAGACATTTAAACAATGCACATAAGGAGTAAGAGTATAACAAACGAAGAACTCTACTTGAGTGTTAACCACACACATAATGAGTGGGTTAAACAACAAATGTAAAATTCTAGTCTAGAGTTAAACAAAGCAATAAAGAAGTGAGATAATTACAAACGGAGAAGTCAATTTGAGATTTAAACAACACACAAGAGGAGTAATAAAATAACGAACGAAGAACTCTACTTGAGAGTTAAACAAAATCCAAATGGAGTTGAATAATCAACAAACCAACAACTCTACTTGAGAGATAAAAACAAGACACTTTGGAGAGGGATGAACAACAAACGAATAACTCTACTTGAGAGTTAAACAACTCACTAAAGGAGTGGGATAATGTCTAACGAAGAAGTCTATTAGACATTTAAACAATGCACATAAGGAGTAAGAGTATAACAAACGAAGAACTCTACTTGAGTGTTAACCACACACATAATGAGTGGGTTAAACAACAAATGTAAAATTCTAGTCTAGAGTTAAACAAAGCAATAAAGAAGTGAGATAATTACAAACGGAGAAGTCAATTTGAGATTTAAACAACACACAAGAGGAGTAATAAAATAACGAACGAAGAACTCTACTTGAGAGTTAAACAAAACACAAAAGGAGTTGAATAAACAACAAACCAACAACTCTACTTGAGAGATAAAAACAACACACTTTGGAGAGGGATGAACAACAAACGAATAACTCTACTTGAGAGTTAAACAACACACTAAAGGAGTGGGATAATGTCGAATGAAGAAGTCTATTAGACATTTAAACAATGCACATAAGGAGTAAGAGTATAACAAACGAAGAACTCTACTTGAGTGTTAAACCACACACATAATGAGTGGGTTAAACAACAAATGTAAAATTCTAGTCTAGAGTTAAACAAAGCAATAAAGAAGTGAGATAATTACAAACGGAGAAGTCAATTTGATATTTAAACAACACACAAGAGGAGTAATAAAATAACGACCGAAGAACTCTACTTGAGAGTTAAACAAAATCCAAATGGAGTTGAATAATCAACAAACCAACAACTCTACTTGAGAGATAAAAACAAGACACTTTGGAGAGGGATGAACAACAAACGAATAACTCTACTTGAGAGTTAAACAACTCACTAAAGGAGTGGGATAATGTCTAACGAAGAAGTCTATTAGACATTTAAACAATGCACATAAGGAGTAAGAGTATAACAAACGAAGAACTCTACTTGAGTGTTAAACCACACACATAATGAGTGGGTTAAACAACAAATGTAAAATTCTAGTCTAGAGTTAAACAAAGCAATAAAGAAGTGAGATAATTACAAACGGAGAAGTCAATTTGAGATTTAAACAACACACAAGAGGAGTAATAAAATAACGAACGAAGAACTCTACTTGAGAGTTAAACAAAATCCAAATGGAGTTGAATAATCAACAAACCAACAACTCTACTTGAGAGATAAAAACAAGACACTTTGGAGAGGGATGAACAACAAACGAATAACTCTACTTGAGAGTTAAACAACTCACTAAAGGAGTGGGATAATGTCGAATGAAGAAGTCTATTAGACATTTAAACAATGCACATAAGGAGTAAGAGTATAACAACCGAAGAACTCTACTTGAGTGTTAACCACACACATAATGAGTGGGTTAAACAACAAATGTAAAATTCTAGTCTAGAGTTAAACAAAGCAATAAAGAAGTGAGATAATTACAAACGGAGAAGTCAATTTGAGATTTAAACAACACACAAGAGGAGTAACAAAATAACGACCGAAGAACTCTACTTGAGAGTTAAACAAAATCCAAATGGAGTTGAATAATCAACAAACCAACAACTCTACTTGAGAGATAAAAACAAGACACTTTGGAGAGGGATGAACAACAAACGAATAACTCTACTTGAGAGTTAAACAACACACTAAAGGAGTGGGATAATGTCTAACGAAGAAGTCTATTAGACATTTAAACAATGCACAGAAGGAGTAAGAGTATAACAAACGAAGAACTCTACTTGAGTGTTAAACCACACACATAATGAGTGGGTTAAACAACAAATGTAAAATTCTAGTCTAGAGTTAAACAAAGCAATAAAGAAGTGAGATAATTACAAACGGAGAAGTCAATTTGAGATTTAAACAACACACAAGAGGAGTAATAAAATAACGAACGAAGAACTCTACTTGAGAGTTAAACAAAATCCAAATGGAGTTGAATAATCAACAAACCAACAACTCTACTTGAGAGATAAAAACAAGACACTTTGGAGAGGGATGAACAACAAACGAATAACTCTACTTGAGAGTTAAACAACTCACTAAAGGAGTGGGATAATGTCTAACGAAGAAGTCTATTAGACATTTAAACAATGCACATAAGGAGTAAGAGTATAACAAACGAAGAACTCTACTTGAGTGTTAACCACACACATAATGAGTGGGTTAAACAACAAATGTAAAATTCTAGTCTAGAGTTAAACAAAGCAATAAAGAAGTGAGATAATTACAAACGGAGAAGTCAATTTGAGATTTAAACAACACACAAGAGGAGTAATAAAATAACGAACGAAGAACTCTACTTGAGAGTTAAACAAAATCCAAATGGAGTTGAATAATCAACAAACCAACAACTCTACTTGAGAGATAAAAACAAGACACTTTGGAGAGGGATGAACAACAAACGAATAACTCTACTTGAGAGTTAAACAACTCACTAAAGGAGTGGGATAATGTCTAACGAAGAAGTCTATTAGACATTTAAACAATGCACATAAGGAGTAAGAGTATAACAAACGAAGAACTCTACTTGAGTGTTAACCACACACATAATGAGTGGGTTAAACAACAAATGTAAAATTCTAGTCTAGAGTTAAACAAAGCAATAAAGAAGTGAGATAATTACAAACGGAGAAGTCAATTTGAGATTTAAACAACACACAAGAGGAGTAATAAAATAACGAACGAAGAACTCTACTTGAGAGTTAAACAAAATCCAAATGGAGTTGAATAATCAACAAACCAACAACTCTACTTGAGAGATAAAAACAAGACACTTTGGAGAGGGATGAACAACAAACGAATAACTCTACTTGAGAGTTAAACAACTCACTAAAGGAGTGGGATAATGTCTAACGAAGAAGTCTATTAGACATTTAAACAATGCACATAAGGAGTAAGAGTATAACAAACGAAGAACTCTACTTGAGTGTTAACCACACACATAATGAGTGGGTTAAACAACAAATGTAAAATTCTAGTCTAGAGTTAAACAAAGCAATAAAGAAGTGAGATAATTACAAACGGAGAAGTCAATTTGAGATTTAAACAACACACAAGAGGAGTAACAAAATAACGAACGAAGAACTCTACTTGAGAGTTAAACAAAATCCAAATGGAGTTGAATAATCAACAAACCAACAACTCTACTTGAGAGATAAAAACAAGACACTTTGGAGAGGGATGAACAACAAACGAATAACTCTACTTGAGAGTTAAACAACACACTAAAGGAGTGGGATAATGTCGAATGAAGAAGTCTATTCGAGATTTAAACAATGCACAGAAGGAGTAAGAGTATAACAAACGAAGAACTCTACTTGAGTGTTAAACCACACACATAATGAGTGGGTTAAACAACAAATGTAAAATTCTAGTCTAGAGTTAAACAAAGCAATAAAGAAGTGAGATAATTACAAACGGAGAAGTCAATTTGAGATTTAAACAACACACAAGAGGAGTAATAAAATAACGAAGAACTCTACTTGAGAGTTAAACAAAATCCAAATGGAGTTGAATAATCAACAAACCAACAACTCTACTTGCGAGATAAAAACAAGACACTTTGGAGAGGGATGAACAACAAACGAATAACTCTACTTGAGAGTTAAACAACTCACTAAAGGAGTGGCATAATGTCAAACGAAGAAGTCTATTAGACATTTAAACAATGCAGATAAGGAGTAAGAGTATAACAAACGAAGAACTCTACTTGAGTGTTAACCACACACATAATGAGTGGGTTAAACAACAAATGTAAAATTCTAGTCTAGAGTTAAACAAAGCAATAAAGAAGTGAGATAATTACAAACGGAGAAGTCAATTTGAGATTTAAACAACACACAAGAGGAGTAATAAAATAACGAACGAAGAACTCTACTTGAGAGTTAAACAAAATCCAAATGGAGTTGAATAATCAACAAACCAACAACTCTACTTGAGAGATAAAAACAAGACACTTTGGAGAGGGATGAACAACAAACAAATAACTCTACTTGAGAGTTAAACAACTCACTAAAGGAGTGGGATAATGTCTAACGAGGAAGTCTATTAGACATTTAAACAATGCACATAAGGAGTAAGAGTATAACAAACGAAGAACTCTACTTGAGTGTTAACCACACACATAATGAGTGGGTTAAACAACAAATGTAAAATTCTAGTCTAGAGTTAAACAAAGCAATAAAGAAGTGAGATAATTACAAACGGAGAAGTCAATTTGAGATTTAAACAACACACAAGAGGAGTAATAAAATAACGACTGAAGAACTCTACTTGAGAGTTAAACAAAATCCAAATGGAGTTGAATAATCAACAAACCAACAACTCTACTTGAGAGATAAAAACAAGACACTTTGGAGAGGGATGAACAACAAACGAATAACTCTACTTGAGAGTTAAACAACTCACTAAAGGAGTGGGATAATGTCTAACGAAGAAGTCTATTAGACATTTAAACAATGCACATAAGGAGTAAGAGTATAACAAACGAAGAACTCTACTTGAGTGTTAACCACACACATAATGAGTGGGTTAAACAACAAATGTAAAATTCTAGTCTAGAGTTAAACAAAGCAATAAAGAAGTGAGATAATTACAAACGGAGAAGTCAATTTGAGATTTAAACAACACACAAGAGGAGTAATAAAATAACGAACGAAGAACTCTACTTGAGAGTTAAACAAAATCCAAATGGAGTTGAATAATCAACAAACCAACAACTCTACTTGAGAGATAAAAACAAGACACTTTGGAGAGGGATGAACAACAAACGAATAACTCTACTTGAGAGTTAAACAACACACTAAAGGAGTGGGATAATGTCGAATGAAGAAGTCTATTCGAGATTTAAACAATGCACAGAAGGAGTAAGAGTATAACAAACGAAGAACTCTACTTGAGTGTTAAACCACACACATAATGAGTGGGTTAAACAACAAATGTAAAATTCTAGTCTAGAGTTAAACAAAGCAATAAAGAAGTGAGATAATTACAAACGGAGAAGTCAATTTGAGATTTAAACAACACACAAGAGGAGTAATAAAATAACGAACGAAGAACTCTACTTGAGAGTTAAACAAAATCCAAATGGAGTTGAATAATCAACAAACCAACAACTCTACTTGAGAGATAAAAACAAGACACTTTGGAGAGGGATGAACAACAAACGAATAACTCTACTTGAGAGTTAAACAACTCACTAAAGGAGTGGGATAATGTCTAACGAAGAAGTCTATTAGACATTTAAACAATGCACATAAGGAGTAAGAGTATAACAAACGAAGAACTCTACTTGAGTGTTAACCACACACATAATGAGTGGGTTAAACAACAAATGTAAAATTCTAGTCTAGAGTTAAACAAAGCAATAAAGAAGTGAGATAATTACAAACGGAGAAGTCAATTTGAGATTTAAACAACACACAAGAGGAGTAATAAAATAACGACCGAAGAACTCTACTTGAGAGTTAAACAAAATCCAAATGGAGTTGAATAATCAACAAACCAACAACTCTACTTGAGAGATAAAAACAAGACACTTTGGAGAGGGATGAACAACAAACAAATAACTCTACTTGAGAGTTAAACAACTCACTAAAGGAGTGGGATAATGTCTAACGAAGAAGTCTATTAGACATTTAAACAATGCACATAAGGAGTAAGAGTATAACAAACGAAGAACTCTACTTGAGTGTTAACCACACACATAATGAGTGGGTTAAACAACAAATGTAAAATTCTAGTCTAGAGTTAAACAAAGCAATAAAGAAGTGATATAATTACAAACGGAGAAGTCAATTTGAGATTTAAACAACACACAAGAGGAGTAATAAAATAACGAACGAAGAACTCTACTTGAGAGTTAAACAAAATCCAAATGGAGTTGAATAATCAACAAACCAACAACTCTACTTGAGAGATAAAAACAAGACACTTTGGAGAGGGATGAACAACAAACAAATAACTCTACTTGAGAGTTAAACAACTCACTAAAGGAGTGGGATAATGTCTAACGAAGAAGTCTATTAGACATTTAAACAATGCACATAAGGAGTAAGAGTATAACAAACGAAGAACTCTACTTGAGTGTTAACCACACACATAATGAGTGGGTTAAACAACAAATGTAAAATTCTAGTCTAGAGTTAAACAAAGCAATAAAGAAGTGAGATAATTACAAACGGTGAAGTCAATTCGAAATTTAAACAACACACAAGAGGAGTAATAAAATAACGACCGAAGAACTCTACTTGAGAGTTAAACAAAACACAAAAGGAGTTGAATAAACAACAAACCAACAACTCTACTTGAGAGATAAAAACAACACACTTTGGAGAGGGATGAACAACAAACGAATAACTCTACTTGAGAGTTAAACAACACACTAAAGGAGTGGGATAATGTCGAATGAAGAAGTCTATTCGAGATTTAAACAATGCACAGAAGGAGTAAGAGTATAACAAACGAAGAACTCTACTTGAGTGTTAAACCACACACATAATGAGTGGGTTAAACAACAAATGTAAAATTCTAGTCTAGAGTTAAACAAAACAATAAAGAAGTGAGATAATTACAAACGGTGAAGTCAATTTGAGATTTAAACAACACACAAGAGGAGTAATAAAATAACGACCGAAGAACTCTACTTGAGAGTTAAACAAAACACAAAAGGAGTTGAATAAACAACAAACCAACAACTCTACTTGAGAGATAAAAACAACACACTTTGGAGAGGGATGAACAACAAACGAATAACTCTACTTGAGAGTTAAACAACACACTAAAGGAGTGGGATAATGTCTAACGAAGAAGTCTATTAGACATTTAAACAATGCACATAAGGAGTAAGAGTATAACAAACGAAGAACTCTACTTGAGTGTTAAACCACACACATAATGAGTGGGTTAAACAACAAATGTAAAATTCTAGTCTAGAGTTAAACAAAGCAATAAAGAAGTGAGATAATTACAAACGGAGAAGTCAATTTGAGATTTAAACAACACACAAGAGGAGTAATAAAATAACGAGCGAAAGAACTCTACTTGAGAGTTAAACAAAAAACAAATGGAGTTGAATAAACAACAAACCAACAACTCTACTTGAGAGATAAAAACAAGACACTTTGGAGAGGGATGAACAACAAACGAATAACTCTACTTGAGAGTTAAACAACACACTAAAGGAGTGGGATAATGTCTAACGAAGAAGTCTATTAGAGATTTAAACAATGCACAGAAGGAGTAAGAGTATAACAAACGAAGAACTCTACTTGAGTGTTAAACCACACACATAATGAGTGGGTTAAACAACAAATGTAAAATTCTAGTCTAGAGTTAAACAAAACAATAAAGAAGTGAGATAATTACAAACGGAGAAGTCAATTTGAGATTTAAACAACACACAAGAGGAGTAATAAAATAACGACCGAAGAACTCTACTTGTGAGTTAAACAAAACACAAAAGGAGTTGAATAAACAACAAACCAACAACTCTACTTGAGAGATAAAAACAACACACTTTGGAGAGGGATGAACAACAAACGAATAACTCTACTTGAGAGTTAAACAACACACTAAAGGAGTGGGATAATGTCTAACGAAGAAGTCTATTAGACATTTAAACAATGCACATAAGGAGTAAGAGTATAACAAACGAAGAACTCTACTTGAGTGTTAAACCACACACAAAATGAGTGGGTTAAACAACAAATGTAAAATTCTAGTCTAGAGTTAAGCAAAGCAATAAAGAAGTGAGATAATTACAAACGGAGAAGTCAATTTGAGATTTAAACAACACACAAGAGGAGCAATAAAATAACGAACGAAGAACTCTACTTGAGAGTTAAACAAAACACAAATGGAGTTGAATAAACACCAAACCAACAACTCTACTTGAGAGATAAAAACAAGACACTTTGGAGAGGGATGAACAACAAACAAATAACTCTACTTGAGAGTCAAACAACTCACTAAAGGAGTGGGATAATGTCTAACGAAGAAGTCTATTCGAGATTTAAACAATGCACAGAAGGAGTAAGAGTATAACAAACGAAGAACTCTACTTGAGTGTTAAACCACACACATAATGAGTGGGTTAAACAACAAATGTAAAATTCTAGTCTAGAGTTCAACAAAACAATAAAGAAGTGAGATAATTACAAACGGTGAAGTCAATTTGAGATTTAAACAACACACAAGAGGAGTAATAAAATAACGAACGAAGAACTCTACTTGAGAGTTAAACAAAACACAAAAGGAGTTGAATAAACAACAAACCAACAACTCTACTTGAGAGATAAAAACAACACACTTTGGAGAGGGATGAACAACAAACGAATAACTCTACTTGAGAGTTAAACAACACACTAAAGGAGTGGGATAATGTCTAACGAAGAAGTCTATTAGAGATTTAAACAATGCAGGTAAGGAGTAAGAGTATAACAAACGAAGAACTCTACTTGAGTGTTAAACCACACACATAATGAGTGGGTTAAACAACAAATGTAAAATTCTAGTCTAGAGTTAAACAAAATAATAAAGAAGTGAGATAATTACAAATGGTGAAGTCAATTTGAGATTTAAACAACACACAAGAGGAGTAATAAAATAACGAACGAAGAACTCTATTTGAGAGTTAAACAAAATCCAAATGGAGTTGAATAAACAACAAACCAACAACTCTACTTGAGAGATAAAAACAACACACTTTGGAGAGGGATGAACAACAAACGAATAACTCTACTTGAGAGTTAAACAACACACTAAAGGAGTGGGATAATGTCTAACGAAGAAGTCTATTAGAGATTTAAACAATGCACAGAAGGAGTAAGAGTATAACAAATGAAGAACTCTACTTGAGTGTTAAACCACACACATAATGAGTGGGTTAAACAACAAATGTAAAATTCTAGTCTAGAGTTAAACAAAACAATAAAGAAGTGAGATAATTACAAACGGAGAAGTCAATTTGAGATTTAAACAACACACGAGAGGAGTAATAAAATAACGAACGAAGAACTCTAGTTGAGAGTTAAACAAAACACAAAAGGAGTTGAATAAACAACAAACCAACAACTCTACTTGAGAGATAAAAACAAGACAATTTGGAGAGGGATGAACAACAAACGAATAACTCTACTTGAGAGTTAAACAACACACTAAAGGAGTGGGATAATGTCTAACGAAGAAGTCTATTAGAGATTTAAACAATGCACAGAAGGAGTAAGAGTATAATAAACGAAGAACTCTACTTGAGTGTTAAATCTCACACATAATGAGTGGGTTAAACAACAAATGTAAAATTATAGTCTAGAGTTAAACAAAACAATAAAGAAGTGAGATAATTACAAATGGAGAAGTCAATTTGAGATTTAAACAACACACAAGAGGACTAATAAAATAACGAACGAAGAACTCTAGTTGAGAGTAAAACAAAACACAAAAGGAGTTGAATAAACAACAAACCAACAACTCTACTTGAGAGATAAAAACAACACACTTTGGAGAGGGATGAACAACAAACGAATAACTCTACTTGAGAGTTAAACAACACACTAAAGGAGTGGGATAATGTCGAACGAAGAAGTCCATTAGACATTAAAACAATGCGAGAGAAGAGTAAGAGTATAACAAATGAAGAACTCTACTTGAGTGTTAAACCTCACACATAATGAGTGGGTTAAACAACAAATGTAAAATTCTAGTCTAGTGTTAAACAACACAATAAAGAAGTGAGATAATTACAAACGGTGAAGTCAATTTGAGATTTAAACAACACACAAGAGGAGTAATAAAATAACGAACGAAGAACTCTACTTGAGAGTTATACAAAATACGAAAGGAATTGAATAAACAACAAACGAACAACTCTAGTTGAGCGATATAAACAGGACACTTTGGAGAGGGATGAACAACAAACGAATAACTCTACTTGAGAGTTAAACAACACACTAAAGGAGTGGGATAATGTCTAACGAAGAAGTCTATTAGACATTTAAACAATGCACAGAAGGAGTAAGAGTATAACAAACGAAGAACTCTACTTGAGTGTTAAACCACACAGATAATGAGTGGGTTAAACAACAAATGTAAAATTCTAGTCTAGAGTTAAAAAAACAATAAAGAAGTGAGATAATAACAAACGGTGAAGTCAATTTGAGATTTAAACAACACACAAGAGGAGTAATAAAATAACGAACGAAGAACTCTACTTGAGAGTTAAACAAAATACAAAAGGAATTGAATAAACAACAAACCAACAACTCTATTTGAGCGATATAAACAACACACTTTGGAGAGGATAAACAACAAGCGAATAACTCTACTTGAGAGTTAAACAACACACTAAAGGAGTGGGATAATGTCAAACGAAGAAGTCTATTCGAGATTTAAATAATGCATAGAAGAGTAAGAGTATAACAAATGAAGAACTCTACTTGAGTGTTAAACCACACACATAAGGAGTGGGATAAACAACAAATGTAAAATTCTACTCGAGTGTTAAACAACACAATAAAGGAGTGGGATAATTACAAACGGTGAAGTAAATTTGAAATTTAAACAACACACAAGAGGAGTAATAAAATAACGACCGAAGAACTCTACTTGAGAGTTAAATAAAACACAAAAGGAATTGAATAAACAACAAACGAACAACTCTATTGGAACGATATAAACACGACACATTCGAGATGGATGAACAACAAACGAATAACTCTACTTGACAGTTAAACAACACACTAAAGGAGTGGGATAATGTCTAACGAAGAAGTCTATTCGAGATTTAAATAATGCATAGAAGAGTAAGAGTATAACAAACGAAGAACTCTACTTGAGTGTTAAACCACACACATAATGAGTGGGATAAACAACAAATGTAAAATTCTACTCGAGTGTTAAACAACACAATAAAGGAGTGGGATAATTACAAACGGAGAAGACAATCTGAGATTTAAACAACGCACCTGAGGGGTGATAAAATAACGAACGAAAAACTCTACTTGAGAGTTAAATAAAACACAAAAGGAATTGAATAAACAACAAACGAACAACTCTATTTGAAGTTTATAAACAATACACTAGGTAGAGGGATGAACAACAAACGAATAACTCTACTTGAGAGTTAAACAACACACTAAAGGAATGGGATAATGTCAAACGAAGAGGTCTATTCGAGATTTAAACAATGCACAGAAGGAGTAAGAATATAACAAACGAAGAACTCTACTTGAGTGTTAAACAACACACATAATGAGTGGGTTAAACAACAAATGTAAAATTCTACTCGAGAGTTAAACAACACAATAAAGGAGTGGGATAATTACAAATGGAGAAGTCAATCTGAGATTTAAACAACACACTAGAGGGGTGATACAAATAGCGAAAAACTCTCTTTGAGGGTTAAACAAAATACAAAAGGAATTGAATAAACAACAAAACGAACAACTCTATTTGAGCGATATAAACAACACACTTCGGAGAGGGATAAACAACAAACGAATAACTCTACTTGACAGTTAAACAACACACTAAAGGAGTGGGATAATGTCAAACGAAGAAGTCTATTCGAGATTTAAATAATGCATAGAAGAGTAAGAGTATAACAAATGAAGAACTCTACTTGAGTGTTAAACCACACACATAAGGAGTGGGATAAACAACAAATGTAAAATTCTACTCGAGTGTTAAACAACACAATAAAGGAGTGGGATAATTACAAACGGAGAAGACAATCTGAGATTTAAACAACGCACCTGAGGGGTGATAAAATAACGAACGAAAAACTCTACTTGAGAGTTAAATAAAAGACAAAAGGAATTGAATAAACAACAAACGAACAACTCTATTTGAACGATATAAACACGACACATTCGAGATGGATGAACAACAAACGAATAACTCTACTTGACAGTTAAACAACACACTAAAGGAGTGGGATAATGTCTAACGAAGAAGTCTATTCGAGATTTAAATAATGCATAGAAGAGTAAGAGTATAACAAACGAAGAACTCTACTTGAGTGTTAAACCACACACATAAGGAGTGGGATAAACAACAAATGTAAAATTCTACTCGAGTGTTAAACAACACAATAAAGGAGTGGGATAATTACAAACGGAGAAGACAATCTGAGATTTAAACAACGCACCTGAGGGGTGATAAAATAACGAACAAAAAACTCTACTTGAGAGTTAAATAAAACACAAAAGGAATTGAATAAACATCAAACGAACAACTCTATTTGAACGATATAAACACGACACTTTGGAGAGGGATGAACAACAAACGAATAACTCTACTTGAGAGTTAAACAACACACTAAAGGAGTGGGATAATGTCAAACGAAGAGGTCTATTCGAGATTTAAACAATGCATAGAAGGAGTAAGAGTATAACAAACGAAGAACTCTACTTGAGTGTTAAACAACACACATAATGAGTGGGTTAAACAACAAATGTAAAATTCTACTCGAGAGTTAAACAACACAATAAAGGAGTGGGATAATTACAAACGGAGAAGTCAATCTGAGATTTAAACAACACACTAGAGGGGTGATACAATAACGAACGAAAAACTCTCTTTGAGGGTTAAACAAAACACAAAAGGAGTTGAATAAACAACAAACCAAAAACTATACTTGAGAGATAAAAACAAGACACTTTGGAGAGGGATGAACAACAAACGAATAACTCTACTTGAGAGTTAAACAACACACTAAAGGAGTGGAATAATGTCAAACGAAGAAGTCTATTCGAGATTTAAACAATGCACAGAAGGTGTAAGAGTATAACAAAAGAAGAACTCTACTTGAGTGTTAAACCACACACATAATGAGTGGGTAAACAACAAATGTAAAATTCTAGTCTAGAGTTAAACAAAACAATAAAGAAGTGTGATAATTACAAACGGAGAAGTCAATTTTGAGATTTAAACAACACACAAGAGGAGTAATAAAATAATGAACGAAGAACTCTACTTGAGAGTTAAACAAAACACAAAAGGAGTTGAATAAACAACAAACCAACAACTCTATTTGAACGATATAAACACGACAGATTGGAGATGGATGAACAAGAAACGAATAACTCTATTTGAGAGTTAAACAACACACTAAAGGAGTGGGATAATGTCAAACGAAGAAGTATATTCGAGATTTAAACAATGCACATAAGAAGTTAGAGTATAACAAACGAAGAACTCTACTTGAGTGTTAAACCACACACATAATGAGTGGGTAAACAACAAATGTAAAATTCTAGTCTAGAGTTAAACAAAACAATAAAGAAATGTGATAATTACAAACGGAGAAGTCAATTTTGAGATTTAAACAACACACAAGAGGAGTAATAAAATAATGAACGAAGAACTCTACTTGAGAGTTAAACAAAACACAAAAGGAGTTGAATAAACAACAAACCAAAAACTATACTTGAGAGATAAAAACAAGACACTTTGGAGAGGGATGAACAACAAACGAATAACTCTACTTGAGAGTTAAACAACACAGTAAAGGAGTGGGATAATGTCAAACGAAGAAGTCTATTCGAGATTTAAACAATGCACGGAAGGAGGAAGAGTATAACAAACGAAGAACTCCACATGAGAGTTAAACCACACACATAATGAGTGGGTTAAACAATAAATGTAAAATTCTACTCGAGAGTTAAACAACACAATAAAGGAGTGGGATTATTACAAACGGGGCAGTCAATCTGAGATTTAGACAACACACCAGAGGGGTGATACAATAACGAACGAAACTCTCTCTGAGGGTTAAACAAAATACAAAAGGAATTGAATAAACAACAAAACGAACAACTCTATTTGAGCGATATAAACAACACACTTTGGAGAGGGATAAACAACAAACGAATAACTCTACTTGAGAGTTAAACAACACACTAAAGGAGTGGGATAATGTCAAACGAAGAAGTCTATTCGAGATTTAAACAATGCACAGAAGGTGTAAGAGTATAACAAACGAAGAACTCTACTTGAGTGTTAAACCACACACATAATGAGTGGGTAAACAACAAATGTAAAATTCTAGTCTAGAGTTAAACAAAACAATAAGGAAGTGTGATAATTACAAACGGAGAAGTCAACTTTGAGATTTAAACAACACACAAGAGGAGTAATAAAATAACGAAGAACTCTACTCGAGAGTTAAATAAAACACAAAAGGAATTGAATAAACAACAAACGAACAACTCTATTTGAACGATATAAACAACAAACGAAGAAGTCTACTTGAGAGTTAAACAAAACACAAAAGGAGTTGAATAAACAACAAACCAAAAACTATACCTGAGAGATAAAAACAAGACACATTGGAGAGGGTTGAACAACAAACGAATAACTCTACTTGAGAGTTAAACAACACAGTAAAGGAGTGGGATAATGTCAAACGAAGAAGTCTATTCGAGATTTAAACAAAGCACAAAAGGAATAAGAGTATAACAAACGAAGAACTCTACTTGAGTGTTAAACCTCACACATAATGAGTGGGTTAAACAACAAATGTAAAATTCTACTCGAGAGTTAAACAACACAATGAAGGAGTGGGATAATTACAAACGGAGAAGTCAATCTGAGATTTAAACAACACACCAGAGGGGTGATAAAATAACGAACGAAAAACTCTCTTTGAGGGTTAAATAAAATACAAAAGGAATTGAATAAACAACAAAACGAACAACTCTATGTGAGCGATATAAACAACACACTTTGGAGAGGGATGAACAACAAACGAATAACTCTATTTGAGAGTTAAACAACACACTAAAGGACTGGTGTTGGTCCAGATAACGGCAAAGTAAAAGACTAGAGGGGGGGGGGGGGGTGAATAGTCTTTTAAAACTTTTGTCGATAACAACTATTTCTCAGATATCTGAATGGATATCTGATACTTAGAATCAGAGTACGGAAGACTTAATAAAGATAAGTGCAGAAACAGTTAATATGTGCGTGTGTATTGCTGAAATGTAAATACAGAAAGGTAAATGACACAGCAAGTATAGTGGTATCTGGAGGTGGCGTAATCCTCCAACTAATCCACTTTGGTCTATCAGAGACCTAGAATTCACTAGAACAGATAATTGAGATCTCCTTACAATAATCCTATTCTAAGATTCTTAACAATTTGTTCCCAACCAAATGTTCCCCCTGAGTTGTTTCCGGCTTTCACCCAAGTACTTCCTATACTCGAAACCTTTGAGTTATTCTAGCTTCCCAAGCTAAGTACTTCTATACTCAATAACCTTGAGTTATTCCTTAGTTTCCCAAATCAAGTACTTCCTATACTCGGTAACCTTGGAGTTATTCACGATTTTCAAACTAAGTACTTCTGTACTCCACTTGATTATGGTGTTGGTTTTGGTTTGAGTTGTCGGATGGCGTCTTAATAACTTTGGTTAATCAAATAGCTCTGTGAACGAGTTACTTAATACACTTTCGGTATGGTATCTTGTTCGATTTCTTGACCAAGTCTTATGATATCTGTTCAAGAGAATGAATCTCGGATAGTTGATCTTTTGATTCAACTCCTTCACAAATAACTTTGCTTGTTTAGGATCGGACACTTAGAACTTGGTGATTACTCAAGATCAAAAGCTTTGGTGCATGAAAGCTTTGAGGATAAGTAAGTTGCTTTGAGAGAGTAAGGCGTTGACGTTTGTATGCGATTCAAGGTGTTCGGTGTTACGTGTGTTCTCTCAATTTGTCTAAGTGTTGATATTTATAGATGAATTTGAGTACCGTTTGAATAGTATCAGTTAAGCTCAAATTCAAACTATTGATATCATGTATAATCTTATGTGAGTTTTGTCTTCTTCTCGAAGCTATCGTTGCTTTTATTAGGACATCTCATCGTGCATTAAATGCATTGTACTATACTTTTGTCCTGTAGTGTCAACGGAACTATGCTTTGTATCAGAGACTAGTGTTGTCTGATTCTTTGCACATCCTTATCTATAATCTTCAGATACCACTCGTATTTATTGAAACAACTTTTGTTTGCAATATATTTCTTTTTCAGAAATGTGGTTAACGCTCAAGGTATCTGAGAATAGATATCTGTGGACACTTTCCTTATTTTCAGATATGTCTCTTATTTCTCATATATCTCTTGTGACACAGTTTGTTTAAAACTATTCGTGTCTTCAAGATATCTGGCTAAGATATCCGAAAAAACAGTTTCAGTAATCTTGTGCAGTTTTCTTCAAGTCTTCAATGTCGTTGAGCTTTCTGCTTGGATGACTTCTTCTTGGTAATCTCTTCATAAAATAAAAATTACATTTTGAGACCTAACATCCTATACAAGATTAGCTAGACTATCATACTTAGTGGTTTTCCTCTTTTACAATATTCAAGTGAACCAAGAGTACTAATCACCTTTCTGAGACTAAGATAAGTCATCATGTTGCTGATCAAAACTAAACAGATATTCTTTAGAAAATATCTAACAAAATTCCTAACAAATTTCTCAAGAAATTTCCCAACAAATTTCCCAACAAATTTCACAAGAAATTTCCCAACAAATTTCCCCCTTTTGATGGAAGCGATGACTATCTTTACCTATTACAAATCTGGATGAGGAAACAATCCACCACTTAATCTTTTCTTAAGATCTTCAAATTCATATAATTAAGTGCAGAAAGTAGACATCAACCAAATCACAAGGTGTGATCTTTGCTGACAAGTTATCTTTTATAGAATACTATCTGAGAGTAAGCTCTTCAGATAAGTTACAAATAAGGATTACAGATAACTTCAATACATGATAGAGTTAAGCTCAGTCAGCAAAAATACAAAAACTACATAGTAAATTAGGACAACAGGAGTAACCAAGCTCCAAGTAAACATCCTAATAGACTAGTCTTCAAGTCTTCAATCTTCAAGTCTTCAACAGTATTTCTATGGATCAGTCTGCAAATTTCCTATCTCCAAACCTTTTGATGTCATCAGAATAATCATAGAGAAGAGTTCTGACGAGCATCTCTGTGTCTCTAGCAAATCCACAGACCTCTTTGTAGGTTTTGGTAGGATTTTTCTTGACAAAATGCTTGACCCATAGGTACTTTCCCCACTTCCAGCATGCTCTATTATGATATCTAAAAGCTTGAAGTATTCGTAGATAATCTTCAGATATCTAATGTCACCCTTGTATTAATCTTCCGTCAGATAGAACGACTCATAGGGTTCCACAGTAAGTCATGGTCTTGTGCCTGTTCCTGTGATATTCAGAATTTTGTGCACATCATCTGGCTTTCCATATGGACAATCATCAGAGAGGTCCTTCTTCATGGCTTCAGTTCTCTTGACAACTTCAAAATCCAACCATGCTTTGATGTGATTGGTGTTGATCAAGGTAGGTTTATTCTTTCTCCATGCCATGAGTTGTTTATGGATTGGTTCTGGAAATCTTGAATTTACCAAAAGATGCTTCAGTTCTAGAATCCAACTTATGCAGAGTGATAGAACAATGCATGCATGTATTATTGAAGTCCTTTCTTTTCTGAAGGATCTCTTAAGCAAGATTGTACTTCAGTAAGAGTGTCAATAGCTTTGTCATAAGATTGAAAAGATAATTCTTTCTTCTTGAGTTCCTTGTTCTCAGAAAGAAGATCTTCATATTTCTTTCGTAATTCAACCATTTCTTCTTTATGTGACTTTTCAGTCTCAGATATCTGAGCTTTGAGAAATGCATTTTCAGCATCCTTTCTCTCAGATACTTTAACTAATTGAGAATTTTCCTTTGCAAGAGAATTCTTTTCTTCTTCAAGGTTTTCGGCTCTAGCTCGGATCATTAGAAATTCTCTTTCATAGATGTCAAGTTCTTTCCTGAGATTTTCTAGATTTTTTGTTTCCTCTTCATCACTTTCATATGTGTAGCAAGAAGTATGTGTTACCTCATAAGCCATAAGACAGTTTTCTATGTTGGAGATGTCTGGACCGTCAATTTCAGCAACTCCACACATTTCATTCTTCTTGAGGCCGAAGTCGATTATATCATGAGTAACTCCACATAATTTTGGTGATGGTAAGGTTGAGTCATCTGAATTGTCATCTTCAGAATCTGTCTCAACGTCTAGAGCATCCAGTTGAATTTGGATTTTCTTTCTTTCTTCAGTTAACAAAGCTTTCTGGCTTCTTCTTAAGATTCTGTTGGTCCAGATAACGGCAAAGTAAAAGACTAGAGGGGGGGGGGGTGAATAGTCTTTTAAAACTTTTGTCGATAACAAATATTTCTCAGATATCTGAATGGATATCTGATACTTAGAATCGAGTCACGGAAGACTTAATAGAGATAAATGTAGAAGCAGTTAATAAGTGTGTGTGTGTTCTTTGAAGTATAAATCTGAAAAGTAAATGACACGGCAAGTATAGTGGTATCTGGAGGTGGCGTAATCCTCGACTAATCCACTTGGTCTATCGAGACCTAGAATTCACTAGAACAGATAATTGAGATAACCTTACAAAAATCCTATTCTAAGATTACGAACAATTGGTTCCCAACCAAAAGTTCCCCGAGTTGTTCTAGCTTCTTGACTGAGTACTTCCTATACTCGAAACCTTTGAGTTGTTCCTAGCTTCCCAAGCTAAGTACTTCCTATACTCAAAACTTTGGAGTTATTCCTTAGTTTCCCAAATCAAGTACTTCCTATACTCCGGTAACCTTGAGTTATTCACGATTTTCAAACTAAGTACTTCTGTACTCCACGCTTGGTTTTGGTGTTGGTTTGGTTTGAGTTGTCGGATGGCGTCTTAATAACTTTTGATTATTAGATAGCTCTGTGAACTAAGTCATAATACACTTTCGGTATATGGTATCTAGTTCGATTTCTTGACCCAAGTCTTATGATATACATTTAAGAGAATGAATCTCGGATAGTTGATCTTTTGATTCAACTCCTTCACGAATAGCTTTGCTTGTTTAGGATCATGACACTTAGAACTTGGTGTTTACTCAAGATCACAAGCTTTAGTCATGTGAAAGCTTTGATAATAAGTAAGAAGCTTTGAGAGAGTAAGATCGAGATCGTAAGTTTGAGTATTCGGTGTTATGAGTTACGTGTTCGGTGTGTCTCAAATTTGTCTAAGTATTGATATTTATAGATGAATTTGAGTGCCGTTTGGATAGTATCCGTTAGGCTCAAATTCAAACTATCGATATCTGTGTGTATAGTACTGTAGCAGGTTTTGTCTTCTTCTCAGAAGTTGCCGTTTCTTTTACTCAGATATCTCTGTCCGTGCATTAAATGCATTGTACTATACTTTTGTCCTGTAGTGTCAATGGAATTATGCTTTGTATCAGAGACTAGACTTGTTGTCTGATTCTTTGCATATCCTTATCTTCATTCTTCAGATACCACTTGTTATTTATTGAAACAACTTTGTTTGCAATATATGTTTCTTTTTCAGAAACGAGTTTAACGCTCAAGGTATCTGAGAATAGATATCTGTGGACACTTTCCTTGTCTTCAGATATGTATCTCATTTCTCAGATATCTCTTGTGACACAGTTTGTTTGAAACTATTTGCGTCTACAAGATATCTGGCTAAGATATCTGAATAACAGATTTAGTAATCTTGTGCAATTTTCTTCAAGTCTTCAATAGTTGTTGAGCTTTCTGCTTGGATGTCTTCTTCTTGGTCTTCTCTTCATAAAATAAAAATTACAATTTGAGACCTAACATCCTATACAAGATTAGCTAGACTATCATACTTAGTGGGTTTCCTCTTTTACAATGTTCAAGTGAACGAGTACTAATCACCTTTACGAGACTAAGATAAGTCATCATGTTGCTGAACAAAATCTAAACAGATATTCTAACAAAATATCTAACAAATTTCCCCCATTTTGATCAGTCAACGATGACTATCTTCCCTATTACAAATCTGGATGAGGAAACAATCCACCACTTAATCATTTCTTAAGATCTTTCAAATCATATAATTAAGTGCAGAAAGTAGACATCAACCAAATCACAAGGTGTGATCTTTGCTGACAAGTTATCTTTTATAGAATACTATCTGAGAGTAAGTTCTTGATAAAGTCAACTAAAGATTACAGATAACTTAAATACATGATCTGATTAAGCTCGATCGACCAAGATCTGACAAAAAAACATAGTAAATTAGGACAACAGGAGTAACCAAGCTCCAAGTAAACATCCGAAAGAACTAGTCTTCAAGTCTTCAACAAAATTTATATGGATCAGTCTGCAAATTTCCTATCTCCAAACCTTTTGATGTCATCAGAATAATCATAGATAAGAGTTCTGACAAGCATCTCTGAGTCTCTGGCAAATCCACAGACTTCTTTGTAGGTTTTGGTAGGATTTTTCTTTGAAAAATGCTTGACCCATAGGTACTTTCCCCACTTCCAGGCATGCTCTATTACGATGTCGAAAGCTTGAAGTATCCATAGATAATCTTGGATATCGATGTCACCCTTATTGATCTTTTGTCGGATAGAGCGACTCATTGGGTTCCTGACAAGTCTTGCTCTTGTGCTGTTCTGTGATATTGAATTTTGTGCACATCATCGGCTTTCCATATGGACAATCATCAGAGGTCCTTCTTCATGCTTGAGTTCTCTTGACAACTTCAAAATCGACCATGCTTTGATGTGATTGGTGTTGATCAAGGTAGGTTTATTCTTTCTCCATGCCATAATTTGTTTGAGGATTGGTTACGGAAATCTTGAATTTACCAATAGATGCTTGAGTTCGAATCGATAGCCATTTTTACGATTGATGCACATGAGCGGAGGAATCATTGTCATACTTCACATACTCAATTTTGGCTTCTACGGCTGAGTGGAAGTTGACTTTGTCTTTGTTGACTCTTAGTCATTTCCTTTTACATCTTGAATTCTCTTTGGGGTTGTTGCTTGAAGAACTACCACCTGGATAGACTTGGTATTTCGGAGGGTGTTTTAGGCTGCTAGGGCTTTGCGACTATGGGCTCGATTAGGCTTTCAAGTTTCCTTTTTACGTGAAGAGGGCTTCATCTTCATCGATCTCTTCATCATCTTCATCAAGATCAATTCTTGTGAGATCTTTGCGACCTTCTTCATTGCCACGGAACTTGATTTGACCTTCTTCTTCTTGGAAGATTCATCAATCCCTCTAACTTGTCTTCTCCTTGGAGCCTTGGTACTCCTTGGAGGTTTACGTGCCATAGCCCTTGTTATCATTTGGTTCCTTGATGGGTTTACGGGAAGCGGCTTGGCGAGGAGGATTCATAGATTACGAGTGGTGGTGGGAAGTTTTCTTCTTCATTTACGACACTGACTCAGATTTCTTCTTGTTTTCATCTCCTTCTTCCCATTCCCGACTTTGAGGTCAGTTGTACTTTCTTTCCCCTTAGTCATTGTTGGTGACTCGGTCTCATAAAGGAATCGAGAGTCAAAATGCCCTTGTAAATAGTTGTGGCGGTGACCAACTTGAAGTTGACTTTGAGCTCTGATTTTGCTTGATAAGTCCATTGTCCTTATCGGTGAAGCTCGCTTGATGGGCTAGGATGGCATCTGCTTTTCAGTGATGTAACTTGCCTCTTGAAAAGCTTTTGACTAAAGACATCATCGTCCCTTGTCATTCCAGATCTTTACGAGCAATGATCATGCTAGTTGTTCTCGAGTGATGAGCTCGGTGAACTTTCTCATTCGAGAGGGGTGAGGCGATTACTTCCTTGTTTTGTGAAGACATCTCCTTATTGAGTAGCTAGTACTTGGTACTGCTCATGTACTCTTGAGTGGGCGTTTGGCGGTTTGTTGAAGATTGTAGGAGCAATCAACTTTCTTTTAAGTGAGAAACCGCTAGATGTTCATGGCGGTGTCTGCCCGAGTCTTGTCTTCTTCATCATCGAGGATTAGCCCAGTGATCTTCATCCTCTTGGACATTTTCATCAATTGTATCAAGTCCAGCAACCATCTCAGAGATTGGTTTCTTTCCTTTCTAGGAGGAGGATGGTACTTCTTTCGAAGATGATGCAGCCTTAGCATCATGCTTGACTTCAGATACTTCTTCAGTATCGAGTTCTTTGGCGATCTCGTGCACAGCATCCGTGGCTCGTTAACATGAGTAAGCATTCATTTCTTTGAGGTATTGATCTTCTAGTTGATCAAGCCTTTCTCTGGATTGAGCTATTTGATCTTCTAGTTGAAGATGGGTATTGTTCTTCTTCCAACAATTATGCGAGTTGAGCACTTACAGTGCGAGTGTTTATTATTTTACGATTGGTTTCTTGACTCGACTATTTTTTCAATAGTAACTGCGTGTTGGTGAGAAGATGGATGAGTAGATTTCTGAGGTGATGAAGACGGAGATTTCTGTGAAGTCTTCTCAGTTTGCTTTTCAGCAGCTGAGGCATTGTTTCTCTGTGAAATTCCTCCGGTTCCTGGTGCAGGAGCATCATCATCATCCTTTTTGTCATTATCATCCTTTTGATGATGATTAGTGGGAGGTTCATCAAAGAAATTTTCATTCATTTCTTCCTCCTCATCATCTTGAGATACAAGATTGATCACTTAGGGATAGTGATCTTACGCTTAACTTCTTCTTGTTGAAGGTATGAATTGCAGTTGAGGCGGCTTGAATGCCATCTCTAATCTTGTCGATCATCACTGTTCAAAGGCATGTATCAAACTATCGCCACTTCTCTGGAAAAGTCCTTGTGTAGTAAATTCATGGCTGTGTTGTTACATGTGAACATTGCTTGGACATATGTTTCGGTCAAGAGCTTCGTGCCGTCTGGTTGGTTGATGTTATTCTCAATATTTGAGAGAGATCGAGCACCTTAACCGCCATTTCTTGAAGCATTGAATGTGCTTTGGCAAAGTGTGAGCTTTGAAGAAGTGAAGTAGGTCCTTGTTTCTTCAATGGGAACACCTTTGCATCTGTTTGAGCCTGAAAGAAAGAGTTTTGAATGAGTTTCAAAACTTTGGTAGATATCTGAGTAGAAGTGTAGTTTAGTCTCTGAGTTACCTGAGTGAGAACATCAGGCTCAGATCCTTGTTCTACTGAGACGATTGGTGTCTCGGATATCTTGTTGTGAGGTGGAGACTTGGAAGTCGGTCCTCATCAACCTTTCTTTCTTGAACACGAGAATTAACATTATCACAATACTTAGGAAATTTTATCAAGAAAACTTTAAGTGACAAGTCGGATATCGAGAGGTCAATTACCTCCATGGGAGGCTCGGATACTTGTCTCTCGGAGACTTGCGATCTGGAATCTTTTCTTGTGATGAAACCCTTGATGCCTCATCAATTTCCATAGGTGCGAGGATGTCAACTTTGTCCCGTGCACTTCTACTTGATTGAGCACATAAGTAGATAGTATTGAATAATTTAGAAGAAGTTTTATGACAACCCGAGTGAAGAGTACTTATCATGATTTTCATATACCTTGAAGTTTGAAAGCTTCGGTGATGTGCTTCGAAACCTTGTTGGTTTCTAGGTTTGTCTGGCATTTACCTTATCTTCTTCCATCTCGGTTGGACTGTTAGAAACATTTATCATTAATGATCATACAAACATTTTCTTTGAAAAGTTAGTTCTCTTTAAGAATCATTTACACAGCACGATTTCCAGATTTCTCAAGAGTTGAGGTTGAAGGAACCTCTTTTTCGATTATCGAGGTAAGCTTTGACTTCCTCTTGTTTTCCGTTCTAACTTTCACTGTAACAAAGAAATTCTTATAAGGTAACAAGATTTATAAGTACAAAATTTTTCACAAGGTAAGAGTTAAACCCGGTCATTTACACGGCGTTTCGGTGATTGGTCTCTGGAAGTTGTGACCTTTCTATACATTGGTCGTCTTGTCGATTCGGTTTCTTTGTTTGAAGTTTTGGTACTTCACACCTTCCACAGTATCTGACTCGGTTGCCTCCCAGTTGAACATTACGAGTAGATGTCTCGGTTTGATCCCTCTCATTGAGTTGGGGAACACCTTTCGATTCTGAGATTTTCTTCAGCATACTATATTGCTGGTATTTCAAAATGGAGTTCATTTACCATTTCATCAACCACTTGTGGCTGTTGTGGTTGTGGTGTTTGTGGTTGTTGTGGTTGTCTGGAAGCAGAAGATTGATCAGTTGAATGTTCTTCCAGATTCTTAGATGTGGCATTTCCATCAGCATCTGTCAATACTAAGATACCACTCATCAGGGCTTTGTGAAGTTGTGCGAGAGAGTTATTCCCTGATGATGTGTTTTCACCAACAACCTTTGCTATAGTCTCAGCAACCTGTGGTGTAGGTTCTTCTTCAGATACCTTATCACCAGTTACTTTTTCAGTAACCTTAGCCCTCTTTGTTCTTTCTAGGACTTGAGAGATGACTAGTTCATCATCTTCATCGTCGAGCTCTCATCGACATTGGGGCCAGTTGGTCCATTATTCCTGCGGTTTACTGCGAGATGGGGTTTAGTGTTTTCACCACTTTTGGCGGCATTCATGAGTTCATCGACAAGGCTTTACGCATTAGTCAACATTTAAAGCACTTTCTCTTCTTGAGTCTACTTATTCGATGGTGATAACTCTTTTGCGGCATTAATGAGTTCATCTGCCATGTTTGTAGATTTACGAGAATTGACAACCTCTTTGGGTGTGTCTTACGATTTGCCAATGGACTTCTTTCTTGAAGTTACAGGCTTCTTGGTCATAAGCTTTTCTTGAGATATCTTTTGATTTTCTCTTCTTAGGACCTTTACGAGACCCGTAACCTTTTCATGATTTGTATACTCATACTTGTAGAGTAAATTCTTGTTGGCTATTTGACCATCTCTGAGCTTCGATGCCAAGCTTTTCCAAGTAGCATATCTTGAGACCATATCCTCATGGCCTTTGGCTCGGCTAGTCCTTTAACAATCTTAGGCTCGAAGCCTTAAATCTTCTTCACAAATTTCATGAAGGCGTACTTTCCCAGTTGAAAGGGTTTTCCGACCTTTTGTTTTGTTGATTCGGCAGAACATCATGATCCATCGTTCTTGGCTTATCTGGTCAGCACCTCCTTGTAGACCATCAAAGCATCATGAAGAATGCAAGCGATACATCGATGAACAGCGGATATGCGGTTGGGATGTCGACAAGTTTGAACTTCGGTGGGTGTATCGATTTCTCAAGATCACACACATCCTTTGTAAAGTTCTTTAACACCTTCAAGGAGTTCCTCATCCTTGGTGTTTATTTCAAAATCCTTTCCAAGATTTTGAACCTCAAACAACTTCTGAAAGTTGTTAAGTCGAAGGATTTCCTTTCCTTGGGTAGCGTTTTGATAGACACTATTTGATTGCCTTGGATACGGAAATAATCCAGAGTTGTTGTAAAATTCCAACACATCAAGTGATGAAATTCCACTAGGCGGCGGATAGAAAACCTTGATTTGTGCCTTTTCAAGCATGTCGAGAATCAATTTTACATCACTTTGGTTTTCTATTGCGGCGGTGAGGTATTCCTCGACCATGGCACCTCCCAAATCATTACGTGACTTGAAGTCAATGGTGGATTGAAAGCTCCTACCGATCGATTGTTAACAATAACCAACTACGGTGCTTGCTTTTGTGATGCAGTGGAGGATTAGGATTTCTGTGTAGAAGTGTTCTTGGAGGCCATCTCTTATATAGTAAGGATTTGAAGCTTGTGTTTGAAAGAGATTCGATTGAGTGATTCTTTTCAGAAAAACTTAATCAAGAAATGCAGAGATTTTAGAGAAGTTGCAGAGGATTAGGAGAAGGTTTTCTTGTTTTGATGCGAGTTGAAATTTGATTAGGCAAAAGTGATTTCATTTGCCAAAATCCTATATATAGCAAGTGAATCTCAGACAAATACATACAAATTGATTTTGTGTATACGTGTCATGATTTGCAAGCGGCGTGAGCAAAAGCTAGATTCGGCATTAAATGCTTAGTGGGCCATGTATGAATGTCAGGTCCACTATTCTTGTGAATTAATTTACGCCGTTAAGATCAAGCGCTTGAATTCATCAAGGGTCACCATTGCTTCTCCAGCAATGATCACAATCAACAAGTGTAATTGTGCCCATTTAATGAATTTTGGCTATTAGCTATCTGAATCACAATTCTGTTTGAGCAAGTCATTACAAAGTTGCTTGTCCTTAGATCCAAATATGATGTCATCAACATATACTTGAACTAAGAGTAGTTTCCCATCATGATTTAAGGTAAATAAAGTTTTATCAACTTCACCTTTCTTGAAACCACTTTCCAGAAGGTATTTGGCCAAAGTGTCATACCATGCTCTTGGAGCCTGTTTCAGTCCATAAAGAGCTTTCTGTAGTTTATAGACCATTCTACTTTAGAAACTTCAAAGCCGGTGGTTGCTCAACATACACTTCTTACGCAAGTTCATAGTTTAGGAATGCGCTTTTGACATCCATCTGATAAACTTTGAAATTTTTATGAGCTGCAAAGGCTAGAAAGAGTCTTATTGCATCCAATCTGGCAACTGGTGCATATGACTCATCAAAATCTAAGCCTTCAGTCTGAGTGAATCCCTTGGCAACCAATCTTGCTTTGTTTCTGGTTATTTCACCAGTTTCATTCATTTTGTTTCTGAAAACCCACTTAGTTCCAATCACAGATATTCCTTCTATAAATGGAACTAGTTTCCAGACTTTGTTTCTCTCAAATTGATCGAACTCTTCTTGCATTGCGGAGATCCGATCTTGGTCTCCTAATGCTTCTTCTATACCTTTAGGTTCGATATTGAGATGAAACATCGAAGAGAATCAACATTTTCAGCTATTGCTCTCCTAGTCCTAACACCCTGATTAATTGGTCCAATTATATCCTTTGTAGGATGATCTTTGATCCATTTCATCAAAGGTTTGGTGCTAGTAGGATCAATATCCAAGTGATCTGAATGTGAATCACTAAGATTTTGATTGGATACTTTTTCAGTATCTGAGATATCTGACATATGGGAAATGTCATGGATATCGACACTTTTCGATGTTAGAGATATTTGAGACATGCATTTGACATTCTTATTTTGGATACCTCTTCATGATGAAGGTTCTCGATAACTTTGTTCCATTTACGGAAAACTTCATAGAATTCCTCATCATGTTTGTGAGTCATCTTGTTGTTACTAGGCTTTTCAAGCTTTTCTACGTCAGAGTCATCCTCACTTTCCATAGCGATGTTTTTCTTTTCTGAGGGTTCTTCTTTAGTATCCCTTAGTAATAGTTCTTTGAATTTTACGAGAGTTCATCGAGGGAGGTGTTTTCTTACTTCCTTCATAGAATACAACATGGGCTGATTCTTCAATTTTCTTTGTTCTTTTGTTGTAAACTCTGTAAGCTTTCTTTGTTTGTGGAATAGCGAAAAACACCTTCATCGCCTTTGATTGAAATGTTCTCGATAATCTTTCCCATTGTTTAGAACAAAACATCTACAACCAAATACTCTCGGATGTTTGATATTTGGGGTCTACCAACCAAGATTTCATAGGGGTCTGTCATGGTGTTTGTTTATCAAGCATACATTACGAGTGTAGCGGTGTGTTCTGACTTCAACCCAATATATTTCACTTATCTCGGTGCCGACTAGCATTGTCCTTGCGGCTTCTTTAAGGTTCTGTTTTCCTTTGCAACACCATTTTGTTGAGGTGTTCTTACGGAGGAAAGTTGGTGTTGTATACCTTTGTACAAAACTCCTTTATGTCTTGATTGACAAACTTAGTACCATGATCTATTACGATTGCGATACCTTTTCATTTTCATGATTTCAAGCTTTTGACAAGTTTGGTATCTCCACCACGGCATCAGTTGTGTTTGGAAAGAAAACCCAAGTGAATCTTGAAGTCATCTCTGACAACAGACCATATTTCTTTCTGCATAACTAGTGACGATGATTCAAAAGATCCATATGTAAAAGTTGCGTTGGTCTAACTAGAGTGTACGATTTTGGACTTTAAAGAGATCTTAGATTGTTTCCCCATCGGCATGAGCGAGATACTATCCTTTACGAAAGATGTTTTGGGAAGACCAACCACTAACTCTTTCTTGGCAAGTCTATTGAGTTTTGAAATTCAAGTGACTCATTCTTTTGTGCCATAACCGATTGCTCTTACGTGTGACGATTGACTCACCATGAGACATTCTTGATTATGGCGAGATGCCCGATCGGCAACATAAAGCGCCTTTCGCCGACCAACTAAGGTATGCACTTTGACTCATTGTCAATTAGTTTGCGATGTTAGCTTTGAATTTTATAGTAAAACCGCTTATGCATAAGCTGGCTCATGCTAAATAGATTGTATTTCAAATCCTTAACATATGTCGTCGGTGATTGTTAAAGTTCCCAATTTGACATTGCCAAATCGAGAGAGGATTTAATTCTCCTCGACAAATCGATATCTGGTCTGTTTGCAAGCTTTGTAGTCGACGGTTGCTTTGTCTCTGCCATGTGCTTTCGCATCCACTATCAAATAGCCGTATGCTTTAGTCGGAAGCATTACGCACCTGAGAAAGCAGGAGATTAGGTTCTCATATCTTTGATGGAACCGTCGAATTAAAAGTTCTTCAGTAGAATCCATTTTGAATGAATTTCTTTGAAATATGCTTTTGTCAGCGGGAACATAAGGATGAATTCTTTTTGAATGAAGGTTATCATTAGTAAAATTATTTTCTTCCTTGGTGTGTCCCTAGGTGCTCCATATGATGCTTTAGGATACTGTCGGGTTTACGAGTTTGCTTTCGACAAACTTAGCCTTCCTTGATTTCTTCTAGCCACGGCATTGATTTTCGGTGGCTTGATTTAACTTCCGCCGATAATTGCTTTGAGCAATTCTAGCCTTGACCATCGTTCTTGCTCACCTTGTACTCATGAGCAAGTTGTTTTCGATACCTTTGTAGCAATACCGTTTGAGCACTTGAAGCTATCGAGATCTTTTCTCGTGACTTTGCTAGTCTCTGGTTGATCGAATTTCTTTCGAGAAAAAAGTGACATGGGAGAATTTGCGGCTCTGCAATTCTACCTTTTTGAAGACATACTGTGGGTGTTTACACTTTTCGGTGTTGTGTTTCTTTCGAAGGCGTGACAGTTTTTTTTGACTTGTTTTTCCCACAAAGGTTTAGTCATATTGCCTTTCCTTTGTCAACAATCTTTGTCTTTTCACCGATACTATAGATTGCATGGGAACCGTCTGCTGATGGTACAAATGTTCTCTTTTCTTTACTCTTGTTAGGAGTAATGGAGCAATCTGTCGAGTATTCATTGAAGTCCTTTCTTTTGAAGGATCTCTTAAGTAGATTGTACTTGATAAGAGTGTCACTAGCTTTGGCATAAGATTGAAAAGATAGTTCTTTCTTCTTGAGTTCCTTGTTTTCGGAAAGAAGATTTTCATAATTCTTTAGTAACTTCGACCATTGCTTCTTCATGTGACTTTTCAATCTCGGATATCGAGCTTTGAAATGCATTTTCAGCATCCTTTCTCTGATTCTTTAACTAATTGAGAATTTTCCTTTTCAAGAGAATTCTTTTCTTCTTCAAGGTTTTCGGCTCTAGCTCGGATCATTAGAAATTCTCTTTCATAGATGTCAAGTTCTTTTACGAGATTTTCTAGATTTTTATTTCCTCTTCATCACTTTCATAAGTGTAGCAAGAAGTATGTGTTACCTCATAAGCCATAAGGCGGTTTTCTATGTTGGAGATGTGCGGTTAGTCAATTTGACAACTCCACATTTCATTCTTCTTGAGGCGAAGTCGATCATATCATGAGTAACTCCACATAGTTACGGTGATGGTAGGTTGAATCATCTGAATTGTCATCTTGATCTGTTTCAGCGTCTAGAGCATCGATTGAATTTTGATTTTCTTTCTTTCTTGATTAACAAAGCTTTACGCTTCTTGAAGATTCTTCTATCTTTCTTGTCGCTTTGTCCTTAGTTTGTTGAGGCGGACAATCCTTCTTGAAGTGGCAGGTTTACGACAATAGAAACATATATCGTTTCAATTTACGCTTCCTCGATTACATGATGCTTTACGGTGGCTTGTTATTGAGCTACGCATATTTTATCTTGGTGATAGTTTGAGCTAGATGCTTTTGACTTCTCTTTGGCTTTTCTTCTCTCAATTTCTCATTGACAAATTTACTCATTTGCTTTGCGGCAGAGCATCCTCGGTCTCCTCCTTGCTTTTCTTCTTTTGAAGTTCCTTGATTAACTAGAGCATCATTACGCAAGTTTTCGGTTCTTTGTTCTCTACGAGTTGTCTCATAGTCAGCGATAGCAAGATGAGAGAAAAGTTCCTTTGGAGTGATATTTGGCATGCCTTGGTTGAAATAAAAAGAATTTAGTATGCTCCCGGTTGTGGTTAAGACTTGACAATAGTCTTAATCTTTTACATTGAGTATCTATTGCTTTCCCAGTCTTTGCCATATCACTCATAAAAGTGTAAATCTGAAATCAAGTTCTTCGAGTTTCGGTGGGACCTTGTTTGAAATTTTGAAATTTCAACTTTAGAACTTGAACTTGTTTTCCTTGGTTTTCGGTTAACGCTGATTTCTTCAATCGGTTGCGAGCGACTTTCGCCGTTTAGCACCTGATTTACCTTGTATGTGCTCTGTTGTCGATCGATGATGATGTTCTGAGCTTGACCATCAGACGATTCCTCTTGGCATCTTCCGATGTCGAGTTCTCTGAGCTTTGGTAATTCGTAAATAACGTGACGATAGATCTTCCACTAGTTGGCGCATCATTTGTGAAGACCTGCGCTGTGATCTCTGTCTCTTCCACTTGAAACCTCCATGACTTGCTTAAGGTGTTGAATGACTATTGGGCAATTCTTTATTACTGCGATCATCTCGTCACTTATGGCTTCAAGGTGGAGCATCATGTTCTTTGTCCCTTTCTCGTAGTTCTCTGGTTTGAGCAGGTGCATCACTCGAGAGACATACACACATAACACACAAATTAAATAGTCCTCAAAAGTGAACAACGTTCCTTCACCTATCTGAGGATCTAGGTTCGGTCACGGAAATGGTGAACCTCTGCTCTGATACCACTTGTTGGTCAGATAACGCAAAGTAAAAGACTAGAGGGGGGTGAATAGTCTTTTAAAACTTTGTCGATAACAAATATTTCTCGAGATATCTGAATGGATATCGATACTTAGAATCAGTCGGAAGACTTAATAGAGATAAATGTAAAGCAGTTAATAAGTGTGTGTGTTCTTTGAAGTATAAATACAGAAAAGTAAATGACACAGCAAGTATAGTGGTATCTAGAGGTGGCGTAATCTTCCAACTAATCCACTTCGGTCTATCAGAGACCTAGAATTCACTAGAACAGATAATTGAGATAACCTTACAAAAATCCTATTCTAAGATTCTGAACAATTGGTTCCCAACCAAAAGTTCCCCCTGAGTTGTTCCCTAGCTTCTTCAGCCAAGTACTTCCTATACTCAGAAACCTTTGAGTTGTTCCCTAGCTTCCCAAGCTAAGTACTTCCTACACTCAAAAACTTTGGAGTTATTCCTTAGTTTCCCAAATCAAGTACTTCCTATACTCCAGTAACCTTGGAGTTATTCCCTGATTTTTCAAACCAAGTACTTCCTGTACTCCACGCCGGTTTTGGTGTTGGTTTCGGTTTGAGTTGTCAGATGAGCGTCTTAATAACTTTTCAGTTATTCAGATAGCTCTGTGAACTAAGTTACTTACTACACTTTACAGCGTATGGTATCTAGTTCGATTTTACTGACCCAAGTCTTATGATATCTGTTTAAGAGAATGAATCTCAGATAGTTGATCTTTTGATTCAACTCCTTCACAGATAGCTTTGCTTGTTTAGGATTAGGACACTTAGAACTTCAGTGTTTACTCAAGATCACAAGCTTTAGTCATGAAAGCTTTGATAATAAGTAAAGCTTTGAGAGAGTAAGATCGAGATCGTAAGCTTGAGCGTATTCGATTACGAGTTACATGTTCAATGTGTGTCTCTCAAGCTGTCTAAGTGTTGATATTTATAGATGAATTTGAGTGCCGTTTGGATAGTATCCATTAGGCTCAAATTCAAACTATCGATATCTGTGTGTATAGTACTGTAGCAGGTTTTGTCTTCTTCTCAGAAGTTGCCGTTGCTTTTACTCAGACATCTCTGTCAGTGCATTAAATGCATTGTACTATACTTTTGTCCTGTAGTGTCAACGGAATTATGCTTTGTATCAGAGACTAGACTTGTTGTCTGATTCTTTGCATATCCTTATCTTCATTCATCAGATACCACTTGTTATTTATTGAAACAACTTTGTTTGCAATATATGTTTCTTTTGAAGCGAGTTTAACTCAAGGTATCGAGAATAGATATCTGTGGACACTTTCCTTGTCTTGATATGTATCTCATTTCTCGGATATCTCTTGTGACACAGTTTGTTTGAAGCTGTTTGCGTCTGAAGATGTCGGCTAAGATATTGAATAACAAATTTAGTAATCTTGTGCAGTTTTCTTCAAGTCTTCAATAGTTGTTGAGCTTTCTGCTTGGATGTCTTCTTCTTGGTCTTCTCTTCATAAAATAAAAATTACAATTTGAGACCTAACATCCTATACAAGATTAGCTAGACTGTCATACTTAGTGGGTTTCCTCTTTTACAATGTTCAAGTGAACCAAGAGTACTAATCACCTTTCTGAGACTAAGATAAGTCATCATGTTGCTGAACAAAATCTAAACAGATATTCTAACAAATTATGTAACAGATTCTTCTATCTTTCTTGTCGCCTGTCCTTAGTTTGTTGAGGGCAGGACAATCCTTCTTGAAGTGGCCAGGTTTTTGACAATAGAAACAGATATCGTTTCCAATTTCTGCTTCCTCAGTACATGAAGCTTTCTGAGCTGGCTTGTTCAACGAGCTTTGCATATTTTTGTACTGGTAATAGTTTGAGCCTAGATGCTTTTTCAGCTTCTCTTTGGCTTTTCTTCTCTCAATTTCTCGACTGACAAATTTGCTCATTTGCTTTGCAAGAGCATCTCGATCTCCTCCTTGCTTTTATTCTTTTGAAGTTCCTTGAGTAACTAGAGCAACATTACGCAACTTTTGGTTGTTTGTTCTCTGAGTTGTCTCATAGTCATGATGCAAGATGAGAGAAAAGTTCCTTGAGTGATATTTGGCATACCTTGGTTAAAATAAAAGAATTTATTATGCTCCGGTTGTGGTTAAGACTTGACAATAGTCTTAATCTTCTCGAATTGGGAGTATCTATTCTTTCCAAGTCTTTGCCATATCACTCATGAGAGTAGTAAACACGAAATCAAGTTCTTCGAGTTTGGTGGGACCTTGTTTGAAATTTTGAAATTTCAACTTTAGAACTCGAACTTGTTTTCCTTGGTTTCGATTAAAGCGATTTCTTCAATCGGTTGCCGGCAACTTCGCCGTTTAGCACCCAGTTTACTTGTATGTGCTCTGTGTCGATCGATGATGATATTCTGAGCTTGACCATCGACGATTCCTCTTGGCATCTTAGATGTCCGAGTTCTTTGGGCTTTGGTTACGTAAATAGCGTGACGATAGATCTTCCACTAGTTGGCGCATCTTTGTGAAGATCCTTCACTTTGATCTCTGTCTCTTCCACTCGAAACCTCCATGACTTGCTTAAGTTGTTGAATGACTATTGGGCCATTCTTTATTACTTGATCATCTCGTCACTTATGGCTTCAAGGTGGAGCATCATGTTATTTTCCATTTCTCGTAGTTCTACGGTTTGAGAGCGGGTGCATCACTCGAAGACATACACGCACATAACACACAAATTAAATAGTCCTCAAAAGTGGACAAAGTTCCTTCACCTATCTGGGATCTAGGTTCGGTCTGAAAGGTGGTGAACCTCTGCTCTGATACCACTTGTTGGTCAGATAACGTCAAAGTAAAAAGACTAGCGGGGGGTGAATAGTCTTTTAAAACTTTTATCGATAACAACTATTTCTCGGATATCTTAATGGATATCGATACTTAGAATCAGTCGGAAGACTTAATAAAGATAAGTGCGAAGCAGTTAATATGTGTGTGTATTCTTTGAAATGTAAATCTGAAGGTAAATGACACAAGTATAGTGGTATACGGAGGTGGCGTAATCCTCCAACTAATCCACTTGGTCTATTAGAGACCTAGAATTCACTAGAAACAGATAATTGAGATCTCCTTACAATAATCTATTCTAAGATTCTTAACAATTGGTTCTGACCAAATGTTCCCCCACGAGTTGTTTCGGCTTTCCTGACCAGTACTTCCTATACTAGAAACCTTTGAGTTATTCCTAGCTTCCCAAGCTAAGTACTTCCTATACTCAATAACCTTGAGTTATTCCTTAGTTTCCCAAATCAAGTACTTCCTATACTCGGTAACCTTGGAGTTATTCACGATTTTCAAACTAAGTACTTCACTACTCCACTTGATTATGGTGTTGGTTTTG
The DNA here is from genome assembly GCA_026545765.1 of Plantago major. NCBI lineage: Eukaryota > Viridiplantae > Streptophyta > Magnoliopsida > Lamiales > Plantaginaceae > Plantago > Plantago major. The sequence continues at coordinate 64,259,439 of CM048839.1, read as the reverse complement.
GTTTGAGTTGTCAGATGAGCGTCTTAATAACTTTTCAGTTAATCAGATAGCTCTGTGAACCAAGTTACTTAATACACTTTACAGCGTATGGTATCTTGTTCGATTTTACTGACCCAAGTCTTATGATATCATTCAGAGAATGAATCTCAGATAGTTGATCTTTTGATTCAACTCCTTCACAAATAGCTTTGCTTGTTTAGGATCAGGACACTTAGAACTTCAGTGTTTACTCAAGATCAAAAGCTTTGGTCGCAACAGAAAGCTTTGAGGATAAGTAAGTTGCTTTGAGAGAGTAAGACGTTCAACGTTTGTATGCAGTTCAAGGTGTTCAGTGTTCTGTGTGTTCTCTCAAGCTGTCTAAGTGTTGATATTTATAGATGAATTTGAGTACCGTTTGAATAGTATCCGTTAAGCTCAAATTCAAACTATTGATATCTGTATAATCTTATGTGAGTTTTGTCTTCTTCTCAGAAGCTGCCGTTGCTTTTATTCAGACATCTCTGTCCGTGCATTAAATGCATTGTACTATACTTTTGTCCTGTAGTGTCAACGGAACTATGCTTTGTATCAAAGACTAGTGTTGTCTGATTCTTTGCACATCCTTATCTATAATCTTCAGATACCACTCGTATTTATTGAAACCACTTTTGTTTGCAATATATTTCTTTTTCAGAAATGTGGTTAATGCTCAAGGTATCTGAGAATAGATATCTGTGGACACTTTCCTTGTTTTCAGATATGTCTCTTATTTCTCAGATATCTCTTGTGACACAGTTTGTTTAAAACTATTCGTGTCTTCAAGATATCTGGCTAAGATATCTGAAAAACAGTTTCAGTAATCTTGTGCAGTTTTCTTCAAGTCTTCAATGTCGTTGAGCTTTCTGCTTGGATGACTTCTTCTTGGTCTTCTCTTCATAAAATAAAAATTACATTTTGAGACCTAACATCCTATACAAGATTAGCTAGACTATCATACTTAGTGGTTTTCCTCTTTTACAATATTCAAGTGAACCAAGAGTACTAATCACCTTTCTGAGACTAAGATAAGTCATCATGTTGCTGATCAAAACTAAACAGATATTCTTTACAAAATATCAAACAAAATTCCTTACAAATTTCTCAAGAAATTTCCCAACAAATTTCGACAAATTTCTAAGAAATTTCCCAACAAGCTGGGATAATGTCGAAGCGAAGAAGTCATTGAGATTTAAACAATGCACATGTTAGGAATATCTGTTAGTATTTTGATCACTCATCACATGTTCTTAGCAGAAGGTGATTAAGTGCTCTTGGTTCCTTGAACATTGTAAAGAGGAAATCCTTGAGTATGATTAGTCTAGTAAATCTTGTATTAGGATTATAGGTGTGCGAGTGTAATTTTGTATTTCAAGAAGACCATGAAGATCAATCTAACAATGGAGCTTTACGAAGATTAGAAGGCGAAGATTGCACAAGGTTTATGAAGACACAAAGGTTTAGTCTAACTTCGGAAAGACTATGTCCTTAATCCTTTCTTAAGTACATTAACTTACTTTGGAAATATGATTCTGGACATATGACATCATGAGTATGGAGCATGCAAGCCATCAGAAAGGCTCATGTATCCGTTGAGACTAAAGGACAATGAATAGTACTATGCATTAAATGCATCGGCAGAAATGCTGCAAAAAGCAAGTCCTCTCTGAAACAAGAGATAGTGACTTCTGAGTACATAATTCAATATATAAACGGATATAATTTGATAAAGAACAACGGATACAATTCAAGCGCCTCTCAAATTTATCTATATATATCACACTTAGATGCTTGAAGAACACACCTTAGAACGCTCTATCTTGCAAACTTACCATCAAGCAAAGTATTCTCTCAAGCACTCTACTACCCTTTCTAAAAGCTTTATGTTGCTTGAAGAATCACTAGTAGTTTTAAGTTGTCCTGAACCTTAACAAGAGATTGTTATTCGTGAAAGAGTTGAACTATCAGATACCCTTTCTGAAGCTCATTCACCAGAACGGACACCAATTACTTGGGTCGATAAAAAGCGGTATCATCCTTGAACAAGTGTATTAAGTAGTCTTGTTCCATTAGGCTCTCTGAAAACATATTTGAGCCGAAAGTTATCGAGAAGCCTCTCGACAAACCTTATAACTGACACCATCAAGGCGTGGAGTAGAGGAAGTACTTGATTTGGGAAATGGGGAATAACTCAAGGTTATCGAGTAGAGGAAGTACTTAGCTCTAGGAGGAGGGAATAACTCGGGGGAACATTTGGTTGAACCATTTGTTTAGGAATCTTAGAATAGGATTATTGTAAGGAACTCGATTATCATTCTAGTGAATTCTAGGTCTCGGAAAGACCGAAGGTGATTAGTTAGACGATTCATACCTCCGGATACCACTATACACATGTTATTTACCTACGTATTTACATTTCAAAGCACACACACTTACTTATTGTTTACTTACCTATCTTAAAGTCTTCGCTCTAAATTTAAGTATCGAAACCCCAGTTTCAGAAGCTGTGTTTATCGACAAAAGTTTTAAAGACTATTCACCCCCTCTAGTCATTTACTTTGCCGTTATCTGGACCAACAAGTGGGTTCCTTGAACCTAGATCTAGATAGGTGAAGGAACTTTGTCCCTTCGAGGACTATATAATTTGTGTTAAGCGTGGGTATGTCTGAGTGATGCTCGTTCTAAAGCGAGAAAACTATGAGAAATGGAAGAACAACATGATGCTCCATCTGAGGCCATTAGTGATGAGATGATCTATGTCATCAATGAAGGGCTATCAAATCGAACAACTCGAACAAATTCTTGAGGTGTGCGATGGAAGAAAACCTCGAACAAGGAAGATGGAAGCGAGGACATGGGCGCTAGTGATAGTGGTCATGTTGCTCGAGGAAGCATTATATATGAAGACAAGCGAGAGCTACGGACATGCGAAGATGCGAGGACCTGATTGGATGGTGAGCTCGTAATATAATCATCGGATCGACACTGAGCACATACGGTGTAAGCGTAGGGTGCTAAAGCTTGAAAGTTGCTGGCAATTGATTGAATAAATGCATGCGAGAGAAAACCAAAGAAAACAAGTTCAAAGTTCTTAAATTGAAGTTCTAAAACTTCAAACAAGGTCCCATGAAACTATGGAAGAACTTGATTTCGGTTACTACACTTATGAGTGATATGGGCGCACTTGGTGAAAGCAATAGATACTCCAGTCGAAAAGATTAAGACTATTGTGAAGTCTCAAGCACAACTTGGGAACACACTAAGTTCTTTTATTTCAATCAAGGATGCGAATATTACTCGATGAGTTGTTCTCTCATCTTGCTACTGTAGACTATGAGAGAACAAACAGTTGAAAAATTGCAAAGTGTTGCTCTAGTTTCTCAAGGTACTTCTGAAAAGAAGGATACCAAAGAAGCATCTGAAGAAAATGCTCTTGCAGTAAGACACATGAAGAAATTTGTGAGTCAAGAGATTGAGAGAAGAAAAGTAAAAGAAAATTGAAAAAGCATCTTAGCCCCGAACTATCATCGATAAGAACATACAAGTGAACAACTCTCTGAACACCCCATTCGGAAAGGTGTTAATCTTGAAAATTATGAAATAGGAAATGATATACCTTCTATTATCAAAAGCTGGTCACTTCAAGAGATTGTCACCTTTAAACAAGCTCAAGGCGGTGACAAGAAGGAACGAAGAAATTTCAAGAGAAATCAAAGGGCCTTCTTGGTGAAGAAAGGAAGAAGATTCAAATTCAACTTGATGCTCTAGACTTTGAGACAGATTCTGAAGATGGAGATTCAGATGACTCAAACCTACCATCACCAGAATTGTGTGGAATCATCCACGATGTAATTGACTTCGGCCTGAAGAAGAAAGAAATGTGTGGAGTTGCTGAAATTGTTGGTCCAGACATCTCCAACATTGAAATGTGTCTTATGGCTGATGAGGTAACTAACAATTCACAATTTACGTACTATGAGTGATGATGGAATTGAGGATCAGGAGTTGGTCAGAGTGAATTGGATCGTTATGAGAAAGAATTTACGGAAGCACAATCCAAAACGAATTCTAGAGGAAAGCAAAGAAACTCTTGAAAAAGGTTACTAAGCTAACAAGAGTATCCGAAAACAAAACATTTGAAATAGCCTTTACGAAATCTCGGATATACGAGAAGGAAAATTCTCACAAACTAGCCTTGAATGAACTTACCAAGAAAATGATGATCTTGCTTTACGAGAATGAAGAACTTCGGAAAGAAAGAGCTATCCTTCAATCTTATGCAAAGGCTAGTGACACTCTCTTTGAGGTTCAATCCATCTAAGAGATCCCTCGAGAAAGGTGGACTTGGACTCGATGAACAATCGAGTAATTCATCTCCTCTGAAGAAGAGTGATGAAAGGTTGACCTTTGTAAAAAGTCAAGAATGGTTCTTCAACCACCTATAGCATTGGTCGAAAGCTAGGGTGACAAAGGAAAAGGGTAGCAACCTTTGAAAGAACAACAAGTTCACAAGAAACTTGTGGATGAGGTTTACGAAAAGAAATACAACCTCAGGACATTTAACCATCCACATTGCTATATTACTAGGAAAGGAAGAATTGCTAGAATAGGCAAATTCTCTCTTTGTACCATTTATGAAAATAAAGGCGTGCGAAACTAGTAAGGCTTGAAGAGCGTATTGAGAAAGCGAAGGTGTTGAAATGGCGTTGGCTATTGTGCTATTGGAAAAGTTCTTACGCAACAATATAAGGAAGGACAAGAACAATGGCGCAAGGCGATATTGCGTAGCAATAGGCGAAGTGGAAGAAATCTCAAGCCACTAAAAAGCTGAATGCGAGCTAGAAGGAACACGGCGGAAAGGCTAAGTTTGCGGAAAAGCAATCCCAGAAACCCAGGGTCCAGAAAGCACCAAAAGGAACACCTAGAAACACCACAAGAAGGAAAATTGAGATCAAAATTACTAATTTTATTGCATCTCCTTCTGATCAAATTAGACAAAACAAACTCCCGAAATTCACTAAAATGTGAATTCCTCTTTGGAAGAATGTTTAGTCTAAATGGTTCTATCTGAAGCAAGAACACAACTCCATTTCTGTTTTTGTGCAGAACGTCTCTTGGACTAAGGCTCAATGGCTATTTGATAGTGGATGCGGAAAGCACATGACAAGAGACCAAATCTGGTCAATTACAAAGCTTACAACAATGGACGGACGCAGTTCTTTGGAGAATTAAATCCCTCTACGGGATTTGGCAGCGTCAAATTAGGATCATTAACTATCAGCGGCGTATTACATGTTAAGGGTTTGAAATATAATCTATTTAGCATGAGCAGGTTTGCGACAAAGTTCTTGTGAAATTCAAAGCAAAGTATTGCAAACTTATTGATGAGTCAAAGCAGCGAGTCTTGGTTGCTTTCGGTGGAAAAGCGATCTTTATGTTGCCATTGGGCATCTGCCTGAAGAATGTCTCATGGTGAGTCAATCAGTCACGGAAGAAAACCTTGGTTATGGCACAAAAGAATGAGTCACTTGAATTTCAAAACTACGAACAAACTTGCGAAAGAGTTAGTGGTTGGCCTTCCCAAAACATCTTTCATAAAGGATGGTATACATTACACTTTGTCGGATGGAAACAATCTAAGATCTCTTTCTAGTCGAAAATCGAGACTCTAGTGTTAGACCACTGCAACTATTACACATGGATCTTTTTGAATCATACGTAACTAGTTATGCGAATGAAGTATAGTCTTGTTGTTGTAGATGACTTCTCAAGATTCACTTGGGTTATCTTTACGAAGCAAAAATCGATGCTAGGGTGGAATACCAAACTTCTGAATAAGCTTGAAGTCATGAAAAGGACAAGGTATCCAATCGAGCAGACCATGGTCTTGAGTTTGTCAACGATCTGAAAGGAGTTTTGTACCAGCAAAGGTATACAACACCAACTTTCCTCTGTAAGAACACCACAACAAAATGGTGTTGCAGAAAGAAAAAATAGAAAACTTAAAGAAGCAGCAAGGACAATGCTAGCTGACACTGAGATAAGTGAAGTTTATTGGGTTGAAGCTGTAAACACAGCATGCTACACCCAGAACAGATGTTTGATAAACAAACATCATGATAAGACCCCTTATGAACTCTTGGTTGGTAGACCCCCTAATATCAAACATCTAAAAGTATTTGGTTGTAGATGTTTTGTTCTTAACAATGGAAAAGAGTATCTAAGAACATTTCAACCAAAGGCAGATGAAGGTGTGTTTCTTGGTTATTCTATGAATAGCAAAGCATACAAAGTTTACAACAAAAGAACAAAGAAGATTGAAGAATCAGTTCATGTTGTATTCTATGAAGGAAGCAAGAAAACACCCCTTACTGATGAACTCTCAGAAAAGTTCAAGGAACTAATGATAAAGGATTCTGAAGAGAAACTCTCAGAAAGGAAAAATATCATTGTGGAAAGAGAGGATGACTCTGCGAAGAAAAGCATGAAATGCCTAGTAACCAGATGATTCTCGGACATGATGAAGAATTTCCTATGAGAATTCGAAATGGGCGAAGATGTTCATCGAGAGCTAACTCTGAAATGACCTCTCGCGAGGCATGTCGAAAGCTCTCACCTTTGAGCAAGTGTCGGACATTCACCGCCTTACGAGGTGCAAAATGTCACGAATCTTGAAGAAGTATCAAGTCATAGTGATTCACATTCGGATCACATAGATGTTGACCTATTAGCCTAAACCCATGATGAGATGGATCGAGGATCATCCTGCAAAAGGCGTGATTGGACCAATCAATCAAGGTGTTAGGACTAGGAGAGCAATAGTGAAAATGCTAAATCTCTCTTTGGATGTTTTATCTCAAACATCGAACGAAAACTATAGAAGAAGCATTAAGAGACCAAGATTGGATCTGACAATGCAAGAAGAGTTGGATCGTTTGAGAGAAACAAAGTAAAACTAGTTCCAATTGTAGAAGGAATATACGTGATCGGAACTAAGTGGGTTTTCGAAACAAGATGAATGAATCGATGAAATAACGGAAACAAAGCAAGGTTGGTTGCCAAGGGATTCACCCAGACTGAAGGTTTAGATTTTAATGAGTCATATGCACCAGTTGCCAGATTGGATGCAATAAGACTCTTTCTGGCCTTTGAAGCTCACAAAGACTTTAAAGTTTATCAGATGGATGTCAAGAGTGCATTCTTGAATGGTGAACTTCTTTGAGGAAGTCTATGTTGAACAACCACGGCTTTGAAGTTTCCTCGAAAGTAGAATGTTCTATAAGCTCTGAAAGCTCTTTATGGGTGAATCGGGCTCGAGCATGGTATGACACTTTGGCTAAATACCTTAGAAAGCGGTTTCAAGAAAGGTGAAGTTGATAAAACTTTATTTACTTTAAACCATGATGGGAAACTACTCTTAGTTCAAGTATATGTTGATGACATCATATTTGGATCTAAGGACAAGCAACTTTGTGATGACTTTGCAAATCTCATGAAAAGTAAGTTCGAGATGAGCATGATGGGAGAATTGAACTATTTCGTAGGATTTCAAGTCAAGCAACTCAATGATGGAATATTCATTAGTCAGACAAAGTATGCAAGAGACATGCTCACAAAGTTCAATCTTAAGCATACGAAAGAATGCTAAGATACCTATGAGCATCGGAACGAAGATGACCTATACTGAATCAGATAAGAGTATTGATGAACACAAGTATAGGAAATTGATAGGTTCACTACTCTACCTTACTGCAAGCAGACCTGATATTCAATATGCAGTTGGAGTGTGTGCTAGATTTCAAACAAATCCAATGCAATCACACTACAACATTGCTATGAAAATATTAAGGTATGTGAAAGGTACAGTAGATGTAGGCGTGTGGTATCCTAAAGAAAGTGGATTGAGTTTGGCTGGTTACTTAGATGCTGATTATGCTGGATCAATGCTTGATAGGAAAAGTACCTCAGGAACTTGTCAGTTTCTGGGAACTAGACTTATCTCATGGTTTAGCAAGAAACAAAACTCAATTGCAACTTCTACCACGGAAATTTGAATATATTGCTTTTTGGTTGTTGTGCAACACAAATTACGTGGATTCAACAACAACTCGAGACTATGGACTCGATGAAGAAAACTCCCATTTTACGTGATAACACAAGTTCTATTGCAATCACACGAACCCCAAGTTCCATGCGAACAAAGCACATTGATGTTAGACACCACTTCGCCGGAGACCATGTTGAGAAAGCGATATAGAGATACTCAAGATTGTACGGAAGACCAACTTGCGAGATATCTTCACTAAGCCCTTACAAGAAAGCGGTTCTTGACCTTAAGACATAATCTTGGATTAATGGAGTTGCCTAAGGATTGAAAAATTGTCTGAATCTCTAAAAGTTTGAATCGGTGGTAGGCCTCTAAGAGCGAGTTCTCGAGCGAAGTTGATAAGAAGTGATGCAAAGGTTTACGGTAGCAATACTCGAGAAGACAAAACATTTGGAGCAGGGTATCCGAGAAAGCGGTCAGTACACTTAATAAGTAAATAAAACTAGAACTTACTTCTTGAGAGTGGGACAAATACATTCAAGCATTGAAGCTTGACACTTGAATTGAAGCTATTTAGTCATAAAGAGAAATGGACACACAAAGCCCAAAAGTATAAGTTACGAAAGTCGAACATGTGCGATGTCTTGTATTTTACAATTTTCATGATAAAAATATATAGATAAGGAGTTGACACTCGAATGATAAGCTCAAGCGATTAAGTGTTCCTACTCTTTACTAAGTGACACAATGAATGTAGCATATTAAAAATCCATCAAGTCGGCACATTACCATTTGTTGATTGATATCAATACAAGATATTCAATATAAGCCCTTGATGAATAAACGTTTGATCTCAACGGGTGACATCAAAACAAAGCAAGTAATATCTGAGAAATGCGGACATGGCCCTCGCATTTAATGAAGTACAAAGGGCGTACCACGCCTATCTGATCTGCAGCAGCGCATTCATATTGACTATATGTATGTTGTATCTATGTACATTTTATGCTATATATATATAGGATTTGGGCAAAAGACAAACACTTTTACCAATTAAAATTTTCAAACTTGCATCAAAATAGCAAAATCTCTCAAGATTTCTACAAAACCATACATAAACTTCGACTTCTTGTGCTTAGTCTTACGAAAAGATAGACTAATCTCGATTAATTGTGCAATATTCATCTGAAAAACACTCACTCTAAACTCTATATAAGAGATGGCACCGAAGATGACCACGAAGAACCTAAGGCAACATCCTCTGCTCCTTTGAAAGCAAGGAGGAAAGGAACAAGGTGTTGAATAAGCATATACAGGAAATTTTATCCCATCGAATTTGGAACCTAAACACAAAATGAATTGGGGAGCCTTTCTAGTAAAGAGATATGTACGGCGATTATATCTTCAAAACCGGAAGAAAAGCGATATTGGGAATCTTTGAAGAATTCCCATATCTACAACTTCTATCTGCGCACCAGTGGACTATCCACCTTTGGATGTACTAGAGTTCTATAACAACTCCAAAATCTTCACAAAAGTTTTGAATGATGAAGAAGAAAAATACATGCGGTGAAGTCGAAGGACAAGAAATTATTCTAGGCGCAAGACTTTACGCAAGATATTCGATTGAAAAATCGAGAACATTTGAAGACATCAACATCAAGGGCCTTCCATGATTCAGGCGTCAAAGAGCTATTTGAAGCAATCCGGTTAGAAAATGCAAAGGTTGCCGGAGACTTTGTTACGAAGGCCATGAACTAGTCATCTCGAGCTCTTGGAGTACTTTAGCTCTTAACGGTCCGTTGCTTTGATGGCAACAAAGGTGGAGACCGGATAAGCATGGAGAGATGGATGATGATGCATCTTACGAACAAGAAGCATGAAGGCGAAACCCACAATTGAAATGCGCCTTGACAAATTCCTTGGACATATTGAGAATTTGAGCCCAAAATCATCAATGGCCTTCTTGAGCCAAAGGCGATATGCACTGGTCTCGGATCGTTACATTAGGAAACAATAGGAATCACTCTCGAGAGGCGGAAATCGATCACCAACTCCCTTTTCGACACGCTTTTGAAGAAAAGGAGAAACTTCTTGAGAACACACTCGAGAAAGCGGAAGAAGAAGAAAGCTGCCTGACAAGGTGAGGAGGTCTGAGCAAGCCAAAACTAAACCTCAGGTTGCCAAGAGAAAGAGGACTCATAGCAAAAGAGCCTCGAAGCCCTAATCATATAAGAGGCTGACATACGGAGACAAGGTCTTAGGAGATGTTGGGCCTCGGAAAACAAATCAGAATCCCCAAGAGTCACGAACGAATGCTCCAGAACTCTCAGGATGATAGAAATATCATAGATGGAGTGCACCCAACACGAATAGTGATTACGAAGATGATGAAGCACTTGCAAAAGTACTCAAAAGGTTGAAGTATGAGACCCATGGAGAAGCTTCAAGCTCGGCTCTTGAAGACAAGAGCCCTACTTGTGAGGAAGAAGAAGGCTGGGTGAGGAAGATAGAATGATGGAAGATGTTGCCATTGCTTCCACATTCACAATGCTAGCATTTAATATTCTTTGAAGAAAACCATTCTTGAGCAGGTTCCTCAACCGAGAGAGCTCAACTCGAGAAAGGGATCAAGCGAGATGGAAACTCGAGAATGATCTGCAGAGGAGATCAATAATGAGCACGGAGGCGTGGATTCACCACAAGTTTAAGAGATCAATGATTAACCTGACTCTATTTAGGTAACAAAGATAGTTTGTATCTAACATGTCAACATAATTGTATGTTAACTTGTTACTCATAAGCTGTATTTGTTATAGGCCAACTTGGAGACACACTTTCAGGGGGAAGAAAACTTGTCCACCCCCTTGAATCAAGAAGAGGTTCCTCAACCTCGAACATCAAGAAGATCATCCCAGGTAGTAAAGTTATCTACGAACAAGGAATAACTAACTAAAATTGCTCTTATGTTCTAATATTCTTAATGTCTCTTCTTAGGCACCAACTGAGGAAGTAGTGGTGGTGGAACCAACACCCCAAAACCTAGAATTCGAGTGAAAAGCTTTACGAGGAAGTATTCTTGAGCCTGGCTTGAGAAGGTAAGTAATCGATAATAATCTTCTTCAGCAGATGCTGGAGAACCCACTACTAAAATCTCTTATGTTTGTTCTTACGGGCTCGGTCGGAAGAACAATTGGATAGAAAGCAGTTGTGTCATCTCCTCGAAAGAAACTAAAGCTGGCTGAACAAGGTATCTCTGAAAGGTGCCAGAACCCCCCAAGGTTTCTGAGGAACTTGCTACTGAGCTTCCTCACTTGGAAGTAAGTGAAGTCTCAGAAAGCACTTTTCCATCTATCTTTTCTGTTAACAGTTTCTAAACATATTTGATTGTAATTCTCAGGTTCAAGCAGAAAGAAAGGTTGATGAGGATAAAACTTCTCCTCACATCAAAGTATCTGAGGCCTCTGTGCCCAAGCAAGTAAAAATCAGCGAGATGAGCCTAGTGTTTCTACGGTATGCTCGAAAGCTCATACGCACCACAGATACTAACACAGTAGTTTGAACAAAACTAACTTGAACACTTTCTTCGAGCTCAAAGTCTAGTGCAGGTTGATTTACTCAAGGCCTTCGAGCACACCTTGAGAAACATCTCAAGTGCTTGACAATGGCGAGAAACTTCGGAAAGGTGACCTTTCGAAGTAGCGAAATGTCGATGTCCCAAAAGAGAGCAATTGCCCTAAATCGAGGATTATATCCATGCATTGTTCCCTGAGTCCTACTCATTTGCCACTCTAATGCATGAAGACTTCACTCATGAAGTAGCACGAAGACTTATAGCGATTTCAAGTCTGCGGATGCTCAAACCGAAGCGGATGGTTATCCATCTGCCTTGCCCGACAAGCTCACTACTTATCCTTTGAACAAGAAGAAGTTAATGGGAGAATGATTACATTCTCAAATGTGATCAACACAGTTTGAGAAGATGGCGAGGAGATGGGCGAAAATAATTATCAAGAACCTCCCTCGAGCATCGAAACGAAACAAAGAACAAGAGTGATGATAATGGCGATCGAATGATGATCCCAATCTGACAAGGCGGGATTGGAAAGCTAGCAAAGAGAGTGGAGAAAAGGCTACTCCCTCGATTGCTCGAAAGCTCCATCATCATCACATCCCAAGTCTCATCAAGATACCCAACAATTTGAACTTAATGATGCCATAGAAGAAATTTAATTCTTGAGTTTAGGATTGAACAACTCGAAGGTATTGGAAGAAGAAAGCAGAATCAACATTAAGACTCAAGCTCTTGTTGATGAAAAGAAGCCAAAATCAAAAAGCTCGAAGAAGCTAATGCGAAAAATTGGCACTCCTAGATGAGAAAAGAAATTTGAAGAATGCCATTATTATCACATTCTTTGAAATAGATGCAATGGATGACAATGATGATGAAAACATGATCTTTGGCGCATCGGAAAGACCTTCTACATCTTCTCGAAGGCGGACACTTGATGGAAAGCGAGAAGATTGTCAATCTGCAAACAATCGAAGAAAAGATTATAGCGGTGATCTTGAAACCCACAACTTGATCCTTTGAGCGAAGTGAGAGACTTGTTACTCGCAAAAAAGAGCCCTACTTGCTCCTCATATATTCTGCACCAAGTAGTTCAAGAAGTGAAGAGCACCATGCAAGGAGCAGTGTCTTTTAGAACTCGAAAGACACTGGTTGCCAAGACACAAAGTGCTAAAACCGTCGGAAGAGATGAAGCCTTTGGTGCTTTACTCAACGAGCAACCAGCATCGCTCTCTCTCGAAAGACCTAGGGTTGGTGGGGATGAGGATTGTAACAATGCTAATGCGACATTGAATGAAGCCGACCATCATCTTGCAAGCAGCGCCATCTAAGGCAGCTTGAAGAGCTCAGCGAGAAAGGGTAGGCTGGTTAAGCGGAACAACTAGTGAAGAAAGAACATCAAAAATTAGTCGGTACACAACAATCTCGAAAAACTTTGAAACTCTCTGAAGCTTATGCTATCATGATTGATCATTCATTACTAAGGGAAGAAGAGATGCCTCGAGAAAGGCGAGGAAGAAAAGAAAACAATCAAATCCTCCCTCCTCAAGTCGACTTGTCATTAAGGACACCACTAGAGACACCCTTCTGAAGAAATTATTCCGGATCAACGGTAGGAAGAATGAGAAGTATAGTCACTAGGGAACCAAGTCCCTTAGAATCTCGAGAAGAAGACTTACGAAGAAGAAGAAAAGGAAGAAGGAGAAGTAAGAGGCGAAAGCAAGTCTCCAATTTTGGACTACAATGATGATGAGGATGATTGATGAACATCCACTTCACAAGAAAAGGAGACAAGCAACTACTTCACAACCTCCTCTGGCGTAAAGCCCTTAGCGACGAACTCCTCTGAAATACCAAGTCAATACAAGGAACATCCACCGGGGCATTGGCGGGAAGAAAGGGTTAGAGGATCTCTGACGAAGGCCACCAGCAGAAAAGCAAGAAGGATTTCGGTTTGGCGAATAAACAATGAAACACATCAAGAAAGGCGGTGATGCCCACATTGAGTATATGAAGACCGATGTGAAGAATCTTCATATAGGTGCATTACGAACAAGAGAGGGTATTGGATTACGGAACTACAACATCTACTTGTCAATGATAAGTTTCCAACTCCATCCTCGACGGATCACAGAAATGGAGAGAAGGCAAGCGAATTGCTAAAACGAGCACCTTCATGCACGGTTAAACTTTGAAGTAGAAAAGAGGAATGAAGCGAAAGATGGATCTTTCTTTTGCACATCCTTACCCAAAACGATGATGTACACAAGGTAAGAAAAGCTGGATGGTAGCTCTGACGGGATGAGCAAACTAGGTGTTTCAACCTATGAGTCATTCTATATGACATTGGATGAATACCTAGATGATATACACTATCTGGAAGAAATATACAAGTATTTCAACCTATCTCAGCTGCAAGTAGACCATGCTTGGAGTGCAGGAAAGTATACAGGTCAAACATTTTCTGGAAGAATCACAAGCTTGGTAAGAGTTACCATGAAATATGTGACTTATCCGGAAAGGCGAGCTCTCTCGAAGGACTCTTATGACTATGTCGAGAATGTAGAAAAGTGGATGATCATGTCGGTGATCCGAAAGCGTCTTTGAAGAACTTGAGGTATCTGAACCCAAGTTGTGTTTCTGAAGACTTGAAGACTAGTAACATTAGAATACTCTCTTGGAGCTTGGACTCTCCTATGTTCTAATTTACTTAGTTTGTTTTATTACTTTTGTAATCTTCTTGATTGTTTAAAATTCTCTATCTGTAAAAGTTGCATCTTACTCGTAAAGCTGTACCTATCGAAGATCATACTCTGAGATACATTTTAATAGATGACAACTTATCAAAGATCACTTCTTGTAATTTGGTTTATGTTTACTTTCGCATAATTGACTAAAATTGAATATCATTTGAAATGATTAAGTGGTGGATTATTTTCTCTTCGAGATTACAACTTTGTAATAGGACTTGAAAGATAGTCATGGATGGTGATCAAAAGGGGAAATTTGTTAGGAATATTTGTTAGTATTTTGATCACTCATCACATGTTCTTAACCAGAAAAGGTGATTAAGTGCTCTTGGTTCACTTGAACATTGTAAAGAGAAATCATGAGTATGATTAGTCTAGTAAATCTTGTATTAGGATTATAGGTCTCGAGTGTAATTTTGTATTTCAAGAAGACCATGAAGATCAATCCTAGCAATGGAGCTTTACGAAGATTAGAAATGAAGATTGCACAAGGTTTATGAAGACACAAAGGTTTAGTCTAACTTCGGAAAGACTATGTCCTTAATCCTTTCTTAAGTACATTAACTTATTTTGGAAATATGATTACGGACATATGACATCATGAGTATGGAGCATGCAAGCCATCGAAAGGCTCATGTATCCGTTGAGACTAAAGGACAATGAAAGTACTATGCATTAAATGCATCGGTAAATCTTGCAAAAAGCAAGTCCTCTACGAAACAAGAGATAGTGACTTACGAGTGCATAGTTCAAGATATAAGCGGATATAATTTGATAGAAACTGTGCGGATACAATTGACGCCTCTCAAATTTATCTATATATATCACACACTTAGATGCTTGAAGAACACACCTTAGAGCGCTCTATCTTGCAAACTTACCATCAAGCAAAGTATTCTCTCAAGCACTCTACTACCCTTTAAAGCTTTACATTTGCTTGAAGAATCACTAGTAGTTTTAAGTTGTCCTGAACCTTAACAAGAGATTGTTATTCGTGAAAGAGTTGAACTATCAGATACCCTTTCTGAAGCTCATTCTCCAGAATGGACACCAATTACTTGGGTCAGTAAAGAGCAGACTGTCATCCACTGAACAAGTGTATTAAGTAGTCTTGTTCTATTAAGCTCTCTGAAAACATAACTGAAAAGTTATACGAGAAGCCTCTCTGACAAACCTTATAACCAACACCATCAAGGCGTGGAGTAGAGGAAGTACTTGATTTGGGAAATCAGGGAATAACTCCAAGGTTATCTGAGTAGAGGAAGTACATAGCTCTAGGAGCTGGGGAATAACTCAGGGGGAAGATTTGGTTGGGAACCATTTGTTTAGGAATCAAAGAATAGGATTATTGTAAGGTGAACTCAATAATCTGTTCTAGTGAATTCTAGGTCTCAGAAAGACCGAAGTGCATTAGTTGGAGGATTACGCCACCTCCAAATACCACTATACTTAATGTTATTTACCTTTGTATTTACATTTCAAAAGCACACACACTTACTTATTGTTTGCACTTACCTATCTTAAAGTCTTCGCGCTCTAAATTTAAGTATCGAAACCCCGGTTTACGAGAAAGCGTGTTTATCGACAAAAGTTTTAAAGACTATTCACCCCCTCTAGTCTTTTACTTTGCCGTTATCTGGACAAACAACACAGAAGGAGTAAGAGTATAACAAACGAAGAACTCTTCTTGAGTGTTAAACCACACAATAAAGGAGGGGATAATTACAAGCGAAGAAGTCGATCGAGATTTAAACAACACCCAGAGGGTGATAAAAAAACGAGCGAAAAACTCTCTTTGAGGTTAAACAAAATACAAAAGGAATTGAATAAACAACAAAGCGAACAACTCTATTTGGCGATATAAACAACACACTTTGGAGGGATGAACAACAAGCGAATAACTCTACTTGAGAGTTAAACAACACACTAAAGGTGGGATAATGTCAAGCGAAGAAGTCTATTGAGATTTAAATAATGCATAGAAGAGTAAAGAGTATAACAAGCGAAGAACTCTACTTGAGTGTTAAACCACACACATAAGGTGGGATAAACAACAAATGTAAAATTCTACTCGAGAGTTAAACAACACAATAAAGGTGGGATAATTACAAGCGGAGAAGACAATCGAGATTTAAACAAGCACTTTTGAGGGTGATTAAATAACGAACGAAAAACTCTACTTGAGAGTTAAACAAAACACAAAAGGAATTGAATAAACAACAAACAAACAACTCTATTTGAACGATATAAACACGACACATTGGAGAGGGATGAACAACAAACGAATAACTCTACTTGAGAGTTAAACAACACACTAAAGGAGTGGGATAATGTCAAACGAAGAAGTCTATTCGAGATTTAAACAATGCACAGAAGGAGTAAGAGTATAACAAACGAAGAACTCTACTTGAGTGTTAAACCACACACATAATTAGTGGGTAAACAACAAATGTAAAATTCTAGTCTAGAGTTAAACAAAACAATAAAGAATTGTGATAATTACAAACGGGGAAGTCAATTTTGAGATTTAAACAACACACAAGAGGAGTAATAAAATAATGAACGAAGAACTCTACTTGGAGTTAAAAAAAACACAAAAGAAGTTGAATAAACAACAAACCAACAACTCTACTTGAGAGATAAAAACAAGACACTTTGGAGAGGGATGAACAACAAACGAATAACTCTACTTGAGAGTCAAACAACACAGTAAAGGAGTGGGATAATGTCAAACGAAGAAGTCTATTCGAGATTTAAACAATGCACAGAAGGAGTAAGAGTATAACAAACGAAGAACTCTACTTGAGTGTTAAACCACACACATAATGAGTGGGTAAACAACAAATGTAAAATTCTTGTCTAGAGTTAAACAAAACAATAAAGAAGTGTGATAATTACAAACGGAGAAGTCAATTTTGAGATTTAAACAACACACAAGAGTAATAAAATAATGAACGAAGAACTCTACTTGGAGTTAAACAAAAGCATAAAGGAGTTGAATAAACAACAAACCAACAACTACTTGAGAGATCAAAACAAGACACTTTGGAGAGGGATGAACAACAAACGAATAACTCTACTTGAGAGTTACACAACACAGTAAAGGAGTGGGATAATGTCAAATGAAGAAGTCTATTCGAGATTTAAACAATGCACAGAAGGAGTAAGAGTATAACAAACGAAGAACTCTACTTGAGTGTTAAACCACACACATAATGAGTGGGTTAAACAACAAATGTAAAATTCTACTCGAGAGTTAAACAACGCAATAAAGGAGTGGGATAATTACAAACGGAGAAGTCAATCTGAGATTTAAATAGCACAACAGAGGGGTGATAAAATAACGAACGAAAAACTCTCTTTGAGGGTTATACAAAATACAAAAGGAATTGAATGTACAACAAAACGAACAACTCTATTTGAGCGATATAAACAACACGCTTTGGAGAGGGATGAACAACAAACGAATAACTCTACTTGAGAGTTAAACAACACACTAAAGGAGCGGGATAATGTCAAACGAAGAAGTCTATTCGAGATTTAAATAATGCATAGAAGAGTAAGAGTATATAACAAACGAAGAACTCTACTTGAGTGTTAAACCACACACATAAGGAGTGGGATAAACAAGAAATGTAAAATTCTACACGAGAGTTAAACAACACAATAAAGGAATGGGATAATTACAAACGGAGAAGACAATCTGAGATTTAAACAACACTTTGAGGGTGATAAAATAACGAGCGAAAAAGCGTACTTGAGAGTTAAACAAAACAAAAGGAATTGAATAAACAACAAGCGAACAACTCTATTTGAACCATATAAACACGACACTTTGGGCGGGGATGAACAACAAGCGAATAACTACTTGAGAGTTAAACAACACACTAAAGTAGCGGGATAATGTCAAACGAAGAAGTCTATTCGAGATTTAAACAATGCACAGAAGGAGTAAGAGTATAACAAACGAAGAACTCTACTTGAGTGTTAAACCACACACATAATTAGTGGGTAAACAACAAATGTAAAATTCTAGTCTAGAGTTAAAGAAAACAATAAAGAATTGTGATAATTACAAACGGAGAAGTCAATTTTGAGATTTAAACAACACCTGAGAGGAGTAATAAAATAATGAGCGAAGAACTCTACTTGGAGTTAAAAAAAATACAAAAGAAGTTGAATAAACAACAAACCAACAACTCTACTTGAGAGATAAAAACAAGACACTTTGGAGAGGGATGAACAACAAACGAATAACTCTACTTGAGAGTTAAACAACACGATAAAGGAGTGGGATAATGTCAAACGAAGAAGTCTATTCGAGATTTAAACAATGCACAGAAGGAGTAAGAGTATAACAAACGAAGAACTCTACTTGAGTGTTAAACCACACACATAATGAGTGGGTAAACAACAAATGTAAAATTCTTGTCTAGAGTTAAACAAAACAATAAAGAAGTGTGATAATTACAAACGGAGAAGTCAATTTTGAGATTTAAACAACACACAAGAGTCATAAAATAATGAGCGAAGAACTCTACTTGGAGTTAAACAAAACGCAAAAGGAGTTGAATAAACAACAAACCAACAACTCTACTTGAGAGATCAAAACAAGACACTTTGGAGAGGGATGAACAACAAACGAATAACTCTACTTGAGAGTTACACAACACAGAAGGAGTGGGATAATGTCAAATGAAGAAGTCTATTCGAGATTTAAACAATGCACAGAAGGAGTAAGAGTATAACAAACGAAGAACTCTACTTGAGTGTTAAACCACACACATAATGAGTGGGTTAAACAACAAATGTAAAATTCTACTCGAGAGTTAAACAACACAATAAAGGAGTGGGATAATTACAAACGGAGAAGTCAATCTGAGATTTAAATAGCATACGGAGGGTGATAAAATAACGAGCGAAAAACTCTCTTTGAGGTTATACAAAATACAAAAGGAATTGAATATACAACAAAGCGAACAACTCTATTTGAAGCGATATAAACAACACGCTTTGGAGAGGGATGAACAACAAACGAATAACTCTACTTGAGAGTTAAACAACACACTAAAGGAGTGGGATAATGTCAAACGAAGAAGTCTATTCGAGATTTAAATAATGCATAGAAGAGTAAGAGTATATAACAAGCGAAGAACTACTTGAGTGTTAACCCACACACATAAGGAGTGGGATAAACAACAAATGTAAAATTCTACTAGAGTTAAACAACATAATAAAGGAGTGGGATAATTACAAGCGGAGAAGACAATCGAGATTTAAACAACGCACTTGAGGGTGATAAAATATGAGCGAAAAGCGTACTTGAGAGTTAAACAAAACACAAAAGGAATTGAATAAACAACAAAAAAACAACTCTATTTGAACCATATAAACACGACACTTTGGAGAGGGATGAACAACAAGCGAATAACTCTACTTGAGAGTTAAACAACACACTAAAGGGTGGGATAATGTCAAGCGAAGAAGTCTATTCGAGATTTAAACAATGCACAGAAGGAGTAAGAGTATAACAAACGAAGAACTCTACTTGAGTGTTAAACCACACACATAATGAGAGGGTAAACAACAAATGTAAAATTCTTGTCTAGAGTTAAACAAAACAATAAAGAAGTGTGATAATTACAAACGGAGAAGTCAATTTTGAGATTTAAACAACACACAAGAGTAATAAAATAATGAGCGAAGAACTCTACTTGGAGTTAAACAAAAGCATAAAAGGAGTTGAATAAACAACAAACCAACAACTCTACTTGAGAGATCAAAACAAGACACTTTGGAGAGGGATGAACAACAAGCGAATAACACTACTTGAGAGTTACACAACACGGTAAAGGTGGGATAATGTCAAATGAAGAAGTCTATTCGAGATTTAAACAATGCAGAAGGGTAAGAGTATAACAAGCGAAGAACTCTACTTGAGTGTTAAACCACACATAATGAGTGGGTTAAACAACAAATGTAAAATTCTACTCGAGTTAAACAACCTGATAAAGGAGTGGGATAGTTACAAGCGGAGAAGTCGATCGAGATTTAAATAACACACGGAGGGTGATAAAATAACGAGCGAAAAACTCTCTTTGAGGGTTATACAAAATACAAAAGGAATTAAATATACAACAAAGCGAACAACTCTATTTGGCGATATAAACAACACGCTTTGGAGGGATGAACAACAAGCGAATAACTCTACTTGAGAGTTAAACAACACACTAAAGGAGTGGGATAATGTCAAGCGAAGAAGTCTATTGAGATTTAAATAATGCATAGAAGAGTAAGAGTATATAACAAACGAAGAACTCTACTTGAGTGTTAAACCACACACATAATGAGTGGGATAAACAACAAATGTAAAATTCTACTCGAGAGTTAAACAACATAATAAAGGAGTAGGGTAATTACAAGCGGAGAAGACAATCGAGATTTAAACAAGCACTTTTGAGGGTGATAAAATATGAGCGAAAAGCGTACTTGAGAGTTAAACAAAACACAAAAGGAATTGAATAAACAACAAACGAACAACTCTATTTGAACCATATAAACACGACACTTTGGAGAGGGATGAACAACAAACGAATAACTCTACTTGAGAGTTAAACAACACACTAAAGGAGTGGGATAATGTCAAGCGAAGAAGTCTATTGAGATTTAAACAATGCACAGAAGGAGTAAGAGTATAACAAACGAAGAACTCTACTTGAGTGTTAAACCACACACATAATGAGTGGGTAAACAACAAATGTAAAATTCTAGTCTAGAGTTAAACAAAACAATAAAGAAGTGTGATAATTACAAATGGAGAAGTCAATTTTGAGATTTAAACAACACACAAGAGGAGTAATAAAATAATGAACGAAGAACTCTAATTGAGAGTTAAACAAAACACAAAAGGAGTTGAATAAACAACAAACCAACAACTCTACTTGAGAGATAAAAACAAGACACTTTGGAGAGGGATGAACAACAAACGAATAACTCTACTTAAGAGTTAAACAACACTCTAAAGGAGTGGGATAATGTCAAACGAAGAAGTCTATTCGAGATTTAAACAATGCACAGAAGGAGTAAGAGAATAACAAACGAAGAACTCTACTTGAGTGTTAAACCACACACATAATGAGTGGGTTAAACAACAAATGTAAAATTCTACTCGAGAGTTAAACAACCTGATAAAGGTGGGATAATTACAAGCGGAGAAGTCGATCGAGATTTAAACAACACACGGAGGGTGATAAAATATGACGAAAAACTCTCTTTGAGGTTAAACAAAATACAAAAGGAATTGTATATACAACAAAGCGAACAACTCTATTTGAAGCGATATAAACAACACACTTTGGAGAGGGATGAACAACAAGCGAATAACTCTACACGAGATTTAAACAACACACTAATGGGTGGGATAATGTCAAGCGAAGAAGTCTATTCGAGATTTAAACAATGCGAGAAGGTAAAGAGTATAACAAGCGAAGAACTCTACTTGAGTGTTAAACCACACACATAATGAGAGGGTAAACAACAAATGTAAAATTCTTGTCTAGAGTTAAACAAAACAATAAAGAAGTGTGATAATTACAAACGGAGAAGTCAATTTTGAGATTTAAACAACACACAAGAGTAATAAAATAATGAACAAAGAACTCTACTTGGAGTTAAACAAAAGCAAAAGGAGTTGAATAAACAACAAACCAACAACTCTACTTGAGAGATCAAAACAAGACACTTTGGAGAGGGATGAACAACAAACGAATAACACTACTTGAGAGTTACACAACACAGTAAAGGAGTGGGATAATGTCAAAAGAAGAAGTCTATTCGAGATTTAAAGAATGCCTGAGAAGGGTAAGAGTATAACAAGCGAAGAACTCTACTTGAGTGTTAAACCACACATAATGAGTGGGTTAAACAACAAATGTAAAATTCTACTCGAGAGTTAAACAACACAATAAAGGTGGGATAGTTACAAGCGGAGAAGTCGATCGAGATTTAAATAACACACGGAGGGTGATAAAATAACGAGCGAAAAACTCTCTTTGAGGGTTATACAAAATACAAAAGGAATTGAATATACAACAAAGCGAACAACTCTATTTGGCGATATAAACAACACGCTTTGGAGAGGGATGAACAACAAACGAATAACTCTACTTGAGAGTTAAACAACACACTAAAGGAGTGGGATAATGTCAAACGAAGAAGTCTATTCGAGATTTAAATAATGCATAGAAGAGTAAGAGTATATAACAAACGAAGAACTCTACTTGAGTGTTAAACCACACACATAAGGAGTGGGATAAACAACAAATGTAAAATTCTACTAGAGTTAAACAACATAATAAAGGTGGGATAATTACAAGCGGAGAAGACAATCGAGATTTAAACAAGCACTTTTGAGGGGTGATAAAATATGAGCGAAAAAAGCGTACTTGAGAGTTAAACAAAACACAAAAGGAATTGAATAAACAACAAAATAACAACTCTATTTGAACCATATAAACACGACACTTTGGAGAGGGATGAACAACAAACGAATAACTCTACTTGAGAGTTAAACAACACACTAAAGGAGTGGGATAATGTCAAACGAAGAAGTCTATTCGAGATTTAAACAATGCACAGAAGGAGTAAGAGTATAACAAACGAAGAACTCTACTTGAGTGTTAAACCACACACATAATGAGAGGGTAAACAACAAATGTAAAATTCTTGTCTAGAGTTAAACAAAACAATAAAGAAGTGTGATAATTACAAACGGAGAAGTCAATTTTGAGATTTAAACAACACACAAGAGTAATAAAATAATGAACGAAGAACTCTACTTGGAGTTAAACAAAACGCAAAAGGAGTTGAATAAACAACAAACCAACAACTCTACTTGAGAGATCAAAACAAGACACTTTGGAGAGGGATGAACAACAAACGAATAACACTACTTGAGAGTTACACAACACAGTAAAGGAGTGGGATAATGTCAAATGAAGAAGTCTATTCGAGATTTAAACAATGCACAGAAGGAGTAAGAGTATAACAAACGAAGAACTCTACTTGAGTGTTAAACCACACACATAATGAGTGGGTTAAACAACAAATGTAAAATTCTACTCGAGAGTTAAACAACATAATAAAGGAGTAGGGTAATTACAAACGGAGAAGACAATCTGAGATTTAAACAAGCACTTTTGAGGGTGATAAAATATGAGCGAAAAGCGTACTTGAGAGTTAAACAAAACACAAAAGGAATTGAATAAACAACAAGCGAACAACTCTATTTGAACCGTATAAACACGACACTTTGGAGAGGATGAACAACAAGCGAATAACTCTGCTTGAGAGTTAAACAACACACTAAAGGAGTGGGATAATGTCAAGCGAAGAAGTCTATTGAGATTTAAACAATGCCTGAAGGAAGGGTAAGAGTATAACAAACGAAGAACTCTACTTGAGTGTTAAACCACACACATAATGAGTGGGTAAACAACAAATGTAAAATTCTAGTCTAGAGTTAAACAAAACAATAAAGAAGTGTGATAATTACAAATGGAGAAGTCAATTTTGAGATTTAAACAACACACAAGAGGAGTAATAAAATAATGAGCGAAGAACTCTACTTGAGAGTTAAACAAAACAAAAGGAGTTGAATAAACAACAAACCAACAACTCTACTTGAGAGATAAAAACAAGACACTTTGGAGAGGGATGAACAACAAACGAATAAATCTACTTAAGAGTTAAACAACACTCTAAAGGAGTGGGATAATGTCAAGCGAAGAAGTCTATTAGAGATTTAAACAATGCCTGAAGGAGTAAGAGTATAACAAGCGAAGAACTCTACTTGAGTGTTAAACAACACACATAATGAGTGGGATAAACAACAAATGTAAAATTCTACTAGAGTTAAACAACACAATAAAGGGTGGGATAATTACAAGCGGAGAAGTCGATCGAGATTTAAACAACACACGGGAGGGTGATAAAATATGACGAAAAACTCTCTTTGAGGGTTATACAAAATACAAAAGGAATTGAATATACAACAAAGCGAACAACTCTATTTGGCGATATAAACAACACGCTTTGGAGAGGGATGAACAACAAGCGAATAACTCTACTTGAGAGTTAAACAACACACTAAAGGAGTGGGATAATGTCAAGCGAAGAAGTCTATTGAGATTTAAATAATGCATAGAAGAGTAAGAGTATATAACAAGCGAAGAACTCTACTTGAGTGTTAAACCACACACATAAAGAGTGGGATAAACAACAAATGTAAAATTCTACTCGAGAGTTAAACAACATAATAAAGGAGTAGGGTAATTACAAACGGAGAAGACAATCGAGATTTAAACAAGCACTTTGAGGGTGATAAAATAACGAAAAGCTGTACTTGAGAGTTAAACAAAACACAAAAGGAATTGAATAAACAACAAGCGAACAACTCTATTTGAACCATATAAACACGACACTTTGGAGGGATGAACAACAAACGAATAACTCTACTTGAGAGTTAAACAACACACTAAAGGAGTGGGATAATGTCAAACGAAGAAGTCTATTCGAGATTTAAACAATGCACAGAAGGAGTAAGAGTATAACAAACGAAGAACTCTACTTGAGTGTTAAACCACACACATAATGAGTGGGTAAACAACAAATGTAAAATTCTAGTCTAGAGTTAAACAAAACAATAAAGAAGTGTGATAATTACAAATGGAGAAGTCAATTTTGAGATTTAAACAACACACAAGAGGAGTAATAAAATAATGAACGAAGAACTCTACTTGAGAGTTAAACAAAACACAAAAGGAGTTGAATAAACAACAAACCAACAACTCTACTTGAGAGATAAAAACAAGACACTTTGGAGAGGGATGAACAACAAACGAATAAATCTACTTAAGAGTTAAACAACACTCTAAAGGAGTGGGATAATGTCAAACGAAGAAGTCTATTCGAGATTTAAACAATGCACAGAAGGAGTAAGAGTATAACAAACGAAGAACTCTACTTGAGTGTTAAACCACACACATAATGAGTGGGTTAAACAACAAATGTAAAATTCTACTGAGAGTTAAACAACACAATAAAGGTGGGATAATTACAAGCGGAGAAGTCGATCGAGATTTAAACAACACACGGAGGGTGATAAAATATGACGAAAAACTCTACTTGAGAGTTAAACAAAACATAAAAGGAATTGAATAAACAACAAGCGAACAACTCTATTTGAGCGATATAAACCGACACTTTGGATAGGGATGAGCGACAAGCGAATAAGCATGTACTTGAGGTTAAACAACACACTAAAGGAGTGGGATAATGTCAAGCGAAGAAGTCTATTAGAGATTTAAACAATGCCTGAGAAGGGTAAGAGTATAACAAGCGAAGAACTCTACTTGAGTGTTAAACCACACACATAATGAGTGGGTTAAACAACAAATGTAAAATTCTAGTCTAGAGTTAAACAAAACAATAAGCGGTGAGATAATTACAAGCGGAGAAGTCGATTTGATATTTAAACAACACACAAGAGGAGTAATAAAATAGCGAATGAAGAACTCTACTTGAGAGTTAAATAAAACACAAAAGGTTGAATAAACAACAAACCAACAACTCTCTTTGGATAGATAAAAACAAGACACTTTGGAAGTGATGAACTATAAGCGAATAACTCTACTTGAGAGTTAAACAACACACTAAAGGGTGGGATAATGTCAAGCGAAAGAAGTTTATTAGATAGTTAAACAATGCTGAGAAGAGTAAGAGTATAACAAGCGAAGAATTCTACTTGAGTGTTAAACCACACATAATGAGTGGGTTAAACAACAAATTGGAAATTCTACTAGAGTTAAACAACCTGATAAAGGAGTGGGATAGTTACAAGCGGAGAGTCGATCGAGATTTAAACAACACACGAGGGTGATAAAATAACAAATGAAAAACTCTACTTGAGAGTTAAACAAAGCACAAAAGGAATTGAATAAACAAGAAGCGAACAACTCTATTTGAAGCGATATAAACAAGACACTTTGGAGTGATGAACAACAAGCGAATAGCTATACTTGAGAGTTAAACAAGACACTAAAGGGTGGGATAATGTCAAATGAAGAAGTCTATTGAGATTTAAATAATGCATAGAAGAGTAAGAGTATATAACAAACGAAGAACTCTACTTGAGTGTTAAACCACACACATAAGGAGTGGGATAAACAACAAATGTAAAATTCTACTCGAGAGTTAAACAACACAATAAAGGAGTGGGATAGTTACAAACGGAGAAGTCAATCGAGATTTAAATAACACACGGAGGGTGATAAAATAACGAGCGAAAACTCTCTGTGAGGGTTATACAAAATACAAAAGGAATTAAATATACAACAAAACGAACAACTCTATTTGAGCGATATAAACAACACGCTTTGGAGAGGGATGAACAACAAACGAATAACTCTACTTGAGAGTTAAACAACACACTAAAGGAGTGGGATAATGTCAAACGAAGAAGTCTATTGGAGATTTAAATAATGCATAGAAGAGTAAGAGTATATAACAAACGAAGAACTCTACTTGAGTGTTAAACCACACACATAAGGAGTGGGATAAACAACAAATGTAAAATTCTACTCTAGAGGTAAACAACATAATAAAGGAGTAGGGTAATTACAAGCGGAGAAGACAATAAAGAGATTTAAACAAGCACTTTTGAGGGTGATAAAATAACGAGCGAAAAGCGTACTTGAGAGTTAAACAAAACACAAAAGGAATTGAATAAACAACAAACGAACAACTCTATTTGAACCATATAAACACGACACTTTGGAGAGGGATGAACAACAAACGAATAACTCTACTTGAGAGTTAAACAACACACTAAAGGAGTGGGATAATGTCAAACGAAGAAGTCTATTCGAGATTTAAACAATGCACAGAAGGAGTAAGAGTATAACAAACGAAGAACTCTACTTGAGTGTTAAACCACACACATAATGAGTGGGTAAACAACAAATGTAAAATTCTAGTCTAGAGTTAAACAAAACAATAAAGAAGTGTGATAATTACAAATGGAGAAGTCAATTTTGAGATTTAAACAACACCTGAGAGGAGTAATAAAATAATGAGCGAAGAACTCTACTTGAGAGTTAAACAAAACACAAAAGGAGTTGAATAAACAACAAACCAACAACTCTACTTGAGAGATAAAAACAAGACACTTTGGAGGGATGAACAACAAGCGAATAACTCTACTTAAGAGTTAAACAACACTCTAAAGGGTGGGATAATGTCAAGCGAAGAAGTCTATTGAGATTTAAACAATGCGAAGAAGGGTAAGAGTATAACAAGCGAAGAACTCTTGAGTGTTAAACCACACACATAATGAGTGGGTTAAACAACAAATGTAAAATTCTACTAGAGTTAAACAACCTGATAAAGGGTGGGATAATTACAAGCGGAGAAGTCGATCGAGATTTAAACAACACACGGAGGGTGATAAAATAACGAGAAAAACTCTACTTGAGAGTTAAACAAAACATAAAAGGAATTGAATAAACAACAAGCGAACAACTCTATTTGAGCGATATAAACACGACACTTTGGATAGGGATGAGCGACAAGCGAATAAGCTGTACTTGAGAGTTAAACAACACACTAAAGGTGGGATAATGTCAAGCGAAGAAGTCTATTCGAGATTTAAACAATGCACAGAAGGAGTAAGAGTATAACAAGCGAAGAACTACTTGAGTGTTAAACCACACACATAATGAGTGGGTTAAACAACAAATGTAAAATTCTAGTCTAGAGTTAAACAAAACAATAAGCAATGAGATAATTACAAGCGGAGAAGTCGATTTGATATTTAAACAACACACAAGAGGAGTAATAAAATAACGAATGAAGAACTCTACTTGAGAGTTAAATAAAACACAAAAGGAGTTGAATAAACAACAAACCAACAACTCTCTGGATAGATAAAAACAAGACACTTTGGAGAGTGATGAACTATAAACGAATAACTCTACTTGAGAGTTAAACAACACACTAAAGGAGTGGGATAATGTCAAACGAAGAAGTTTATTAGATAGTTAAACAATGCACAGAAAGAGTAAGAGTATAACAAACGAAGAATTCTACTTGAGTGTTAAACCACACACATAATGAGTGGGTTAAACAACAAATTGGAAATTCTACTAGAGTTAAACAACCTGATAAAGGTGGGATAGTTACAAGCGGAGAGTCGATCGAGATTTAAACAACACACGAGGGTGATAAAATAACAAATGAAAACTCTACTTGAGAGTTAAACAAAGCACAAAAGGAATTGAATAAACAAGAAACGAACAACTTTATTTGAGCGATATAAACAAGACACTTTGGAGAGTGATGAACAACAAACGAATAGCTATACTTGAGAGTTAAACAAGACACTAAAGGAGTGGGATAATGTCAAATGAAGAAGTCTATTCGAGATTTAAACAATGCACAGAAGGAGTAAGAGTATAACAAACGAAGAACTCTACTTGAGTGTTAAACCACACACATAATGAGAGGGTAAACAACAAATGTAAAATTCTTGTCTAGAGTTAAACAAAACAATAAAGAAGTGTGATAATTACAAACGGAGAAGTCAATTTTGAGATTTAAACAACACACAAGAGTAATAAAATAATGAACGAAGAATTCTACTTGGAGTTAAACAAAACCCAAAAGGAGTTGAATAAACAACAAACCAACAACTCTACTTGAGAGATCAAAACAAGACACTTTGGAGAGGGATGAACAACAAACGAATAACACTACTTGAGAGTTACACAACACAGTAAAGGAGTGGGATAATGTCAAATGAAGAAGTCTATTCGAGATTTAAACAATGCACAGAAGGAGTAAGAGTATAACAAACGAAGAACTCTACTTGAGTGTTAAACCACACACATAATGAGTGGGTTAAACAACAAATGTAAAATTCTACTCGAGAGTTAAACAACCTGATAAAGGAGTGGGATAGTTACAAGCGGAGAAGTCAATCGAGATTTAAATAACACACGGAGGGTGATAAACTATGAACGAAAAACCCTATTTGAGGTTAAACAAAATACAAAAGGAATTGAATATACAACAAAGCGAACAACTCTATTTGGCGATATAAACAACACACTTTGGAGAGGGATGAACAACAAGCGAATAACTCTACTTGAGATTTAAACAACAAACTAAAGGTGGGATAATGTCAAGCGAAGAAGTCTATTAGAGATTTAAATAATGCATAGACGAGTAAGAGTATAACAAACGAAGAACTCTACTTGAGTGTTAAACCACACACATAAGGTGTGGGATAAATAACAAATGTAAAATTCTACTCTAGAGTTAAACAACCTGATAAAGGGTGAGATAATTACAAGCGGAGAAGACAATCGAGATTTAAACAAGCACTTTGAGGGTGATAAAATATGAGCGAAAAACTCTACTTGAGAGTTAAACAAAACATAAAGGAATTGAATAAACAACAAACGAACAACTCTATTTGAGCGATATAAACACGACACTTTGGATAGGGATGAGCGACAAGCGAATAAGCTGTACTTGAGAGTTAAACAACACACTAAAGGTGGGATAATGTCAAGCGAAGAAGTCTATTCGAGATTTAAACAATGCGAAGGGTAAGAGTATAACAAACGAAGAACTCTACTTGAGTGTTAAACCACACACATAATGAGTGGGTTAAACAACAAATGTAAAATTCTAGTCTAGAGTTAAACAAAACAATAAGCGGTGAGATAATTACAAGCGGAGAAGTCGATTTGATATTTAAACAACACAAGAGGAGTAATAAAATAACGAATGAAGAACTCTACTTGAGAGTTAAATAAAACACAAAAGGAGTTGAATAAACAACAAACCAACAACTCTCTTTGGATAGATAAAAACAAGACACTTTGGAAGTGATGAACTATAAGCGAATAACTCTGCTTGAGAGTTAAACAACACACTAAAGGAGTGGGATAATGTCAAACGAAGTTTATTAGATAGTTAAACAATGCACAGAAAGAGTAAGAGTATAACAAACGAAGAATTCTACTTGAGTGTTAAACCACACACATAATGAGTGGGTTAAACAACAAATTGGAAATTCTACTCGAGAGTTAAACAACACAATAAAGGAGTGGGATAGTTACAAGCGGAGAGTCAATCGAGATTTAAACAACACACGAGGGTGATAAAATAACAAATGAAAACTCTACTTGAGTTAAACAAAACACAAAAGGAATTGAATAAACAAGAAGCGAACAACTCTATTTGGCGATATAAACAAGACACTTTGGAGAGTGATGAACAACAAACGAATAGCTCTACTTGAGAGTTAAACAAGACACTAAAGGAGTGGGATAATGTCAAATGAAGAAGTCTATTCGAGATTTAAACAATGCCTGAGTAAGAGTATAACAAATGAAGAACTCTACTTGAGTGTTAAACCACACACATAATGAGTGGGTTAAACAACAAATGTAAAATTCTAGTATAGAGTTAAACAAAACAATAAAGAAGTGAGATAATTACAAACGGAGAAGTCAATTTTGATATTTAAACAACACACAAGAGGAGTAATAAAATAACGAACGATGAACTCTATTTGAGAGTTAAACAAAACACAAAAGGAGTTGAATAAACAACAAACCAACAACTCTACTTGAGAGATTAAAACAAGACACTTTGGAGAGGGATAAACAACAAATGAATAACTCTACTTGAGAGTTAAACAACACACTAAAGGAGTGTAAAAACATCACACTCAGCCTCCCGCCTGTTACTGTTTACTTTAACCTAAATCTTCACTTTCCATCCCCCTGGTGAGGCGACATCTTCTTGCCTTCCCAGTCCCGTGGCGTTTAAATTTGCTTTAACCACTGGTTGAAGTGTGGATCCTTCCCCTGTGGAGAAGGAATCGATGGAAGCTCCAGCATCATCGGAGCAAGCAAAGTCAAATTTGGTATCTCCTGCGCCCCTCCGTGTACCTACAACAGATGAAATGGTCAAGCGAAAGGCATCTACGCAATCTCTAGATTTTGGAAACATGGACATTGAGCGAAAATTGGTACAACCTAAGAAGCACTCTTCCTTTAATGGTATGCCATCCATATCCTTTACTAATGGTGAAGTAGAACGTATGTCTGAATCCTTTTCTTCAACCTTAGTAGGAAAATTCTCTTATGGGGTTCCAAAAATTTATGAAGTAACTGCTATGTTGAAAGAGCAATCGTTAAAAGGAAGCTTTGCAGTTAGTTTCTTTGATAAGAGCCACGTAGTAGTTAAACTTGCTCTAGAAGAAGATTTTAACCACCTTTGGTTGTTGAGTAATCCCCCCATGTATGTGGATTGTCTGTTCGTTTTTTCAAATGGACACCTAATTTCTCTATTGAAGATGAATCTCCAGTGGTTCCAGTTTGGGCTTCTATTGAAAATCTGCCTATTTTCCTTTTTAACAAAGAAGCATTGTATGAGGTTGGGAAATTACTTGGTAAGCCAGTCAAAATTGATGGCTATACAGCTAACCGAAGTAAGCTGCATCAAGCAACCATCTGTGTAGAAATAGATGTATCTAAGGAGTTGCCTAGTCATCTCTGGTTGGGTATACTAGATAAAGGAGTAGCAGTAAAAGTCAAGTATGCAAATGTTCCTTTGTACTGTGTACACTGTCATAAGCTAGGACACTTGGAAAAATCTTGTCTAGCTAATGGTAAGGGTAAAGGTTTGAATGCTACTACTTCACAGGTTCATCAACCTAGGCAGGTACATGTGAGAAAGTTTCAGAGACAGAATCATAATAATGCAAATGTAAAGGGTAATGGTCAATGGGAAATAGTCAGTCATGCAAAAATCAGGAACAATACTCAGGGTCAAGCATTTAGAGGAGGAAGGTCTAACACTGCAGGTAGAGGTGGAGGTGGTAGAGGAGGAAGGGGAGCTTTTCACTACGAAAAGGTTATCGACCTACTAATACCCATACAAGGGTCCCCCAAGTGTCTGAAAGTGAAGATTCCTCAGTGTTAAAAGATACAGGTACTTCTAACAATCAGTTTGAGTATCTTAATGAAGAGGATGTGGCAGATATGGAGGAAGAAGGAGAAGTCTCAGGTCATTATCATCAAGGAAAGGACATTGAATTGCGGATCTAGAGGAGCGGAAGAAGAGTATGCTAGCATTGAAAATGCTACTCGAGAAAAAGGATATCTGAGAAAAAAAGGAAAATTTGAATTTAGAGTCAATCTGTTGACTCGACTAATTCTTGGATGCGAACATGACCTTGTATTTGGTGATTTTCTATGTCACATCAAGAGAAAGATAAACCTGAATTTAAGCCTTTGGTACTGATCAACAATAGAAGGAATTCTTTAGGGTCAATAGATGTAGTGCCTCTTAGCTCTGATCAGGGGGTTGTTGACCTGAGTGAAGCTTCCCTAGCAATCAAGGCAATTAGATCTATATCGAGGCTTCTACGGAAGATGAAGACTATGTACAAGAGGATGATGATTTTACAAGTGAGGATGAGATCTTCATCAAGCAATTCCTAATGCACTAGCTTGTGAAAGAAGAGCTACTAGAAGCTCAGCTTACTTGAAAGGAAAGGAAGGGAATAGAAGTAGTGGGAAGAAAAAGAATGGGAAAGGCAAAAACAAATCTTCCAGATGAAGTGCATGATATGGAATGTAAGGGGAGTGGGGAACAAATGCACTCAACAACAAGTTTGCTATCTCATCAACAAACACAAGTTTAACATTGTAGTGTTACTGGAACCCAAAGCTATTTTGGACAGATTCTTATACTGTACTAATTAAGTTTAAAATGGAGAAAGTATGGTCTAATTGCAACAACAAGATCTGGATCTTTGCAGATATTAATTATGATGTGGAAGTATTGGCAGATAAGGATCAGGTCCTTCACTGTAAAGTGTCTTCTTCAGTACTGGCAGAACCTATTTTCATGTCCTTGGTGTATACCAAATGTATAAAAAGAGAAAGAAGAGAGCTATGGCAGGACTTGCAAAGTTTCAGAAACTTTAATGTCCCATGGAGCATAGGAGGGGACTTGATATCACATGATTTAGCGAGAAGAGAGGGTGGCTCTGCACCCAATTTATCAGCTATGAATGAATTTGGCAATTGTATAATGGACTGTGGTTTAATAGACATAGGTACCAATGGTATTCCTTTCACCTGGCAATGGTGGGATCTAAAACAAAGACTTCACAGGCTATTATTTAATCAGAAATGGTTAGATATGTTTAAGGAGAATCAGGTATCACATGGCATTAGAAGGTGTTCTAACCACAGACCTTTGATTATATCTTGTGATAGGGAGGGACAAAGTCAAAGATCTTCAGGGTTTAGGTTTCAAAATATGTGGTTATCTCATCAGAATTGTATACCTGGGATCAAAATGCATTGGCAGCTCCCAGCTAGAACTTCTGGCATTAACAAGTTTTGGGAGAAGCTCCACAGATTTAAACAACACTTGGGTTGGTGGAACAAAAATGTATTTGGAGACATTTTCTCAAACCTAAAAGAAGAGGAACTAAATCTATCTACAGCTGAAGCTAGGTGTGAGGCATTTCCTACTCAAGCCAATTTACAAGATTTCAAGGCATCCAGTGCTTGCTTCCAGGAGTTACTAAGTAGGGAGGAGAGCTATTGGAAGCAAAAAGCAAGTTGTAAATGGCATATAGAAGGGGATAGAAACACCAGGCTCTATCATAATATTGTGAATAGAAAAAGACTGAAAGGGAAGATTTGCAACATAGAACATGATAACATGTGGATTAGTGATCCAGTGGAGATCAAAAAGTCTGCTATAGACTATTTCTCTAATGTGCTTTCTGATAACATTTTGATCACAGAAGAACCTGTTTTGATAATTTTGAAGCTTCTATAGATGATGAGATAAATTCAGCACTTTGTGAACCTCCTAATATGGATGAGCTTAAAAGGGTGGTCTTTAGTTTGAATAGAGATGCTTCAGCAGGGCCTGATGGGTTCACAGCTATGTTCTACCATGAATGTTGGGAGATTATAAAAGAAGACTTATTGGAGGCAGTGATTGACTTCTTTAATGGTGCCTTGTTGCCTCAGGGGATATCTGCAACTGCACTTGCTTTGATCCCTAAGAATAACACTCCAACTCTGTGGTAAGATTATAGGCCCATTAGTGCATGCAATTTCTCTCAGATATTGTCAAAACTTCTCAATGTGATTAGGAAGCAGTCCTTCTGTATTAATCTCGAGAGAACCAAAGTGGTTTCATCAAAGCGAGTTAATATCAAACAATATCCTTTTGGTTCAAGAGTTAGTGCATTCTATAGATGTAAAGACAAGAAGTGACAACATAGTAATGAAGTTGGATATGCAAAAGGCATATGACAGGCTCAATTGGGAGTTCCTAGGGAAAGTGTTATCAGCTTTTGGTTTCTCAACTACTTGGATAGATTTAGTAATGAGAACAATTAACAACTGCCACTTTGGGGTAATCATTAATGGCTCATCTCAAGGATTTCTGAAATCTGAACATGGCCTAAGACAAGGAGATCCTTTGTCTCGACTCTTTTATATTGGCTAGTGAGTATCTCTCAAGGGGGATAAATGACATGTTCTCTAGGCACTCTGATATGTATTATGACACAAAGAAGGGTCTTTCAGTAACTCACCTAGCATATGCAGATGACTTGATAATTTTCACTAAAGGAAGCAAGCTAGGCATGACCAGGTTGTTGCAGTTCTTCAAGCACTGTGAAAGGGTGTCAGGGCAGAAAATCAATGTAGCAAAGAGCAACATTTATCATGGTA
This sequence comes from Plantago major, assembly GCA_026545765.1. Lineage (NCBI taxonomy): Eukaryota > Viridiplantae > Streptophyta > Magnoliopsida > Lamiales > Plantaginaceae > Plantago > Plantago major. The sequence continues at coordinate 64,224,213 of CM048839.1, read as the reverse complement.
AACAGGCCAATGTTGTTAGGTTGGAAAGATTGTCTCCTACCACTTGTTCAGAACTGCCTTTTCTCTACTTGGGAGCACCTATTTTTAAAGGAAGGAAGCTAAAAGTGCACTACATTTTGTTCGTGAAAAGGTTTCTTGTGGTGAGGTCCGAGTTCTTCACGTTTCCTCGCGATATCAAAGGACTTCCGCGCGTTCTCTTTGATGACTTTCGAGACAATCTAAGCGTTCGCAAACCTCCCGCTTCGCTTGCGGGGGTGTGTTAGCATATATATTTTGTATATAATTAGAATTAGTTTCCTAATTGTATTCTACTTAGTTCCTACTTATTAGCCTACATATTAGGTTGTATCTCTTGTATAAATACTGTACTCATGATTGAATAATACTCAAGGAATTATATTCTTACAAGTTGAAAATTAGATGAACCAATAAGATCAAAAGTGAAAATGGATTGAAACTGAAGCTATCTGGTTAGTAAACATAGACTTGGTACATAAACATAAACATAAACTAGTATGTAATGTAGTAAAATATACCAGACACGGAGTTTGGGCATAGAATCTGAAGATTCACATCAACAACAGCGCCCTTCACCTAACGTTGGTGCTTGAAATTTGTATCCTTTTTTTTTTTTTTGAGATATGAAATTTGTATCTTTGTATTGAAGAAATGTTAATTTCTGATGGGAAATAAAAAAGACCCTTTTTTGTGCTCTACTTAATTGCAGATACCAGAGGTTTTTAAGGCCCTCTATGCACGAATTCAACCGAAACCAAGTGTATGAATTTGCATTCAAAACAAAATGGAATGCCGTAATTGCTACTTACTTGACTCTAACTTACTATAAAAGCGGCGTGCCGTGTCGTAACTCTTGAACATATATACCTAATTGGTGTGTATTTGGGTGTCGGAGCCGTCTATTTCATGCATATTCATGTCGGAGTATTGAGTGCCCGTTACGAGTATATACATAATATATCACTTTAAAAATGTAACATTGCAAGTGTTATTTGAAACAAAATCATATATTATCACTACCGTAATCTTTGAAATTAGAGCAGTAAATATTTTAGGCCTGATGCGAATAATTCAATCTTCAACGTTAAATTTATAATCTAATGGATCAAAATAAGTGAGAAGTTAGTCGGAAAGCGGCGATAGAAAATCCCTTTTAACTTAGATGAATGAACTAAGTTTCAAGAAATGCATGAATGAAACTTACTTGCAAATGACTCTTTACTTCATCGTTAGTGAGACCATCAACTTTGCATAAGCTCTCGACTTGTTTTGGAGTAGCAAGCTACTGAGCAAGAACAATATAAATATTAGAATCAAGAACCTTGATTTATGAATCAATCTAATCCTACTTCATATATAGCATATACGCATTGAAGAAACCATGGGCATCTTCATCATCTCTCGAAATCGAAGTTGAGATCACGATTGACCTAGATTCAGACGAATTTATACACAGCTTCGAGTCATAATTTTGGTAGTTTAGGTTTTATGTGTTCAATTATATTGTGTAAAATGGTATTATATTAATATAAAGATTTGTTCTGTATAAAAGGCGCGTATTTAGGTGTCAATCAGTGAATGGAAGGAATTTACTAAAAATAGTGATATTCTCATTGATATGTAGCATGTGAATTAATAATGATACTTCTATAGGTTATAAATCGGAAAAGTTGCAAGATTTTAGGAATTTTATTGGAACTCTTCTTAGTTATGTATGTAACCAACCGAACTATTAGGTAAGTAAAATAGGATTCTAATGAAATGTAATGTCTAAATATAGAGAAGTCTTATTTATGTTGCAGAATTCAATTTGCTTAGTTTTTTGGGTAGATAATGATGGCAATTTGAACTATATTTAATTTTAAAAACCGTATAATAACCATGATTTGATTATGGAGAATTGACGTCTTTGTGGAAAGGAATTCAAAATATAACTCAACTAATAGTTTAAATATAGGATGATTAAAAATTCATTTTTTCTTGGCTTGGTTTTGCCACCTAATATTTTTGCTTATGTGGCACTTCTCTTCTTCCATTTAGATCATCACTTTTATCATATATGTACATATATATATATATATATGTACATATATATATATATATATATACACATATATGTAAATATATATATATATATATATATATACACATATATACATATATATATATATATATATATATACATATATATATATATATATATATATATATATATGTGTATATATACACATATATATATATATATATGTATATATATGTGTATATATATATATATATATATATATATATATATATATATATATATATATATATATATATATATATATATATATATATATGAAACATATAGTTATGAAGATAGATATATATATATATATATTTTTAGTTAATAATGGGTGAAAAAAATTAAAAATCTCTCGTGGAAAGATATGATTTTAATTTTACTTATGTTTGTATATATTATAACAAAACTGAATAATAATATGGCTTTTATTTCCCTAATATTAGAATCAACATTATTTTGAAATCGTTTTATAAATGAGTGATACTAATTGTTATACCAAAAGATAGTATTTACTAATAATAGATATTTCTTGTAATAATTAAGACATGAAATAGTGAAAATACTACTCATGTCTTAACGAAAATTAGCAAATAGGATGGTTTTAAATAGGTTTTATTAAGATTGAATTTGCCACATATGATTTTGTCTTATGTGGCATGGTCTTTCTTTCAAATAGCCTCCCATTTTATATATATATGTATATATAGATAATGGACGAATTGAACATAATTAATTGTAATGTGAACATTCATAATATAATTCACAAAGAATGTACCATGATCGAGCCATGATAAAACAACTCCATATTAGTTAGGAGTAACTTGTGTGTTGATTTCAAAGACCTCAATATTGAGTTCAACACCATGTCATGGTAAAACTTTTGGGGTGTATTCTTGCTGAAACAATGAAATATAGACAACGTAAGGTAAAAGAAAATAACATTTATTAATGATTCGACAGTAATATGTTGACCAAAAAGCGATGTAACCAAATCGTCTTAGGCGTCGACAACCAAGAACATCATGATACAAAACTTACTTGACATCGGGACCTCCAATCATTGTGAAATGGCGCAGCTTCACTCGTGTTCGAGAAGTGAATTATTTGACACCTCGTGGCCGCTTGATTCATCCTTGGCGTATGAGACACGAAAAACACGTTTGTAGTAGTGTCAAATTTATAGTGGGATTGTTGAATCATATATATGGTTAATTGTGTGATATTTTAGAATGAAACATATAACAATTGGGACGGAGGGTAGTACTAATCACGATTTACGTGGTCAAATATTTACTTTTATTGTGCCATCTATTCATATCATGCACCGGTTGAATATGGGAACATGTTTATTCTTACGATATCTATTGATGAAATTAAAGCACTAATTTGTTGAAAACGTATCAAACAGAATCAAATCAATAAGGAAAGGTTTGAAACGAACCTGACTTTTCTTATATGTAATTGTTTTGTATTATTTTAATCTCAAATAATTCAAGAAAATCATAGAATGAATTTGAGGCAAAGTCCCGTAGCTAACTTTGTGAATAAAAACTACACTATATATATATATATATATATATATATATATATATATATATATATATATATATATATATATATATATAACTCAAATTAGGTTAAGAACCCTATATATGTATGTATGTATAACTCAAATTAGGTTAAGAACCCTATATATGTATGTATGTATATGTATATATATATATATACATATATATATATATATATATATAGATATGTATGTATGTATATACATATATATACATGTATGTATGTATATACATATATATACACATATAGATATGTATATATATATATATATATACACATATCGATATGTATATATGTATATACATATATATATATATATATATTTTACAGTATATATAATTAAAAGTATAATATAATAACAGAACTTAAGGTGCGTGGAGAACTTTCAATTTGAAACCAATTTCAGACAATTTCAGAAGTTCCAGTACAATATTTCAGAAAACGTTTCACACGCCCAGCCTCACTACTGAGCGAGTGGGCGCGTGAGTCTCTTTGTATTTATCACATAATACGAGATTCTCTCCTCCCAGAAGCATATCATTTCCTCTTCTTCATCCTCTTCTATTTTCTCCAACCAAATCTTATTTCAATTTCAACATCCCCTAAACAAATCAACGGATGAAATAATCTATGAAAAAATTTTCATCTTGCTTAGTGCTTCTTAACGGTATAATTAAACCCAGAAAAATGGTGGAATCGACAGCTAGCTGGAGATTTCGATTTGGGGCAAATGAATTGAGCCGATTAAGATGTATCGATTCGATCTGAATTGCAAATTGGACCTCAAAGCTATAGCGTTGCAAGCTACAATCTGATTACAACCCAGGTGCGAGGCGAGGCGAAGAACCGTCGAGAATCGATTCCTTCCTCAATACTTCCGAAGTACCCCCACCCCACGAAGAATGGTTGTTGATTTTCAGAGTGATCTGAATTTCTCGGAAATCTGGTTCCTTTTACCCAAATCGATGAATGAGACTTCTCGAATACCAATGAGGCGCTCGGCTTCGCCTCTTCTCGTGGTGGTGTGCAGGTGTGCTGAAGCTTACCTCAAGTCTCAACGATATGGATTTAGAGTTTGCATGGCCAGTTGGAATTATTAAAGAGGTTCTGCCTGGAGCGGATGGAGTGAATATCGATCTCATCTGTTGAGTTTTAAAATATCCCTGAAGCTAATCTTGCACTTGCCTCGGGATTTCAACTTTTCTCCGGCTGTTTACTTCCATTCATGGGTTCGATCGACTTCGAATGTAAGTAAGTGTTTTGTTTTCTTTAAAATCGATTTGAATTTTCTTTAACATCAATTTGAAGGATTATAGGATTGTGGCTCACCATCTTGTTATGGAATTGATGGAAATGATTTGGTTAACTATTTGGTCTCAGACTCAGTGATGTTTTGCGAAGGAATTTTGTAACATGGGTCATGGGCAAAGCATTGTGGTTATGGAATAAAAGAAGAATAAGTCTCTACTTAATGATGAATCTTTTTAGAAGTTTATTTGACGTGTTTGGTTGTACTTTTTCCTTCTTCTATTTCAAAAGCTGAGTTCTCTTATACTGAGTTCTGTTAATTATGTTTGGCTGAGTTTTGTTCTTTATGTTTGGTTAGGTGTTGCAAGTCTTATGGTTATGTAATTTGTAACAGATGCATTGCTTGTTCATTACATTTTGGTGTTAATGAAATCTTTAATTCTTCAAAAAAAAAAATCAATGAATCTTGGTGATGATTTGAGATCTTTTCTCAAGCTGGTAGGCTCTCTTTTGTTTCATCTTGTAAATTGTAATACTACTAAGGTTGTTATGGTACTATTATTCGATAGTTTTTTGTCGATATTTGGGTTGTAATCCGAGCTTATGCCAAGTAAGCAACGTAATTCAATATATCATTAATTTTGGCATTTCAAAAAGAGAGTGATTATAGGATTTGAACTACATCGACATTATTAAATGGAGCGATTGGACAATCTCATATGTCGATACCTTTCACGAGGAAGCAATTTCCCATAAGGTTATGCTTTGCAATGACGATAAACAAGGCATAGAACAAGCGCTAGAAATGGTTGGGATCTATATATTTGCCACAATCGGTTTTCTCACATGGACAGGTATCTTTGCGTTGTCGAAGCCTTGGAGATCATCTGCAGTCGAGGTATTGATTAGGCCACCTACGGTGAACTTGATGACCACGAATACAAGAAATGTTGCATACATAGAAGTCTTACGAATCAAATCTAAGATTAGGCAATATATAAACATAAACTTTTTGTTGCGATTGAGAACAATACATTTTGGAATACATTGTTATAATATTAACAACCGACAATTAATCATAAGTTTACATAGATATATGTAAAATTGTATGGAAACAGATCAAATATTACTTAACAAATCATGAGAAGACAAGAATAAGCTTACGCGTGGCGTGTGATGTAACTAGTTATATATAAGTGGACAACTATTGGTATTGTTCGATTGATTCTTAATTTAATTTAAATTGGACCCATTTGTAATATGTACTAAATTAGACTTTAATTACAAAAAACAATAATGTCATCATCAATATAATTTCAAGTCCTAATTGGCTAATTCAATTACAACAAAATCGATTAATCATTAAAAAAATTGAATATGTCTTCAATTAAATTTAACTCTAATTCAACGTAATCAAAAATCAATTAAAAAACAACGTTAATCAATTTTTTCTCAATTAAATTAAAATTACAGATCGATTCACTACCTCATACCACTAATTCAATTTGAAAAAAATGCAAATTCATCAATAAAAACAACGGCATATATATGTTCTTAACTTTTAAGTATATTGGTAACAAAGGCATAAATTGATCCGTGAAAATAAATGGCCCGATCCAAAAGACTCGTAAATAAAAAATAAGTTTGGTAAATTGCAAATAAGCTCTTCTTTTCTAAGATTTGTGTTTTCTAGCAAACTGCAGGCTAGTTGAAAAGGAAAAGAGAAGAAAAAGTCTACCATCCTCTGACTGCGGAGTATCGTTCCCCTTAGTCAACCAAACGAACCTTTCTTCTTCACTCATTTGTCTCTTACAAACACATACACGCAACAAAATTGACTTGGAGAAGAAGCAATGAAAATGTTTCTCTGTGGTGGTGGATGCTTGTACGCTTAATTATTCTCTACCGAAAGCATTCGTGATACAGAGCCACTACAAAGTCGAACAATGTCCGTCGCTTTACTGATTCACAGTTTGACACACCATGTGATTTCTGACAAATGAAATGCTTCTTTTCCATCTTTATCATACTGCATGCTACACTAATTCAGATTTCAGATATACTAGTACTATATTGGAAAATCTGTTACGAAAATAGCAGCTTCTTCGTCGTCCAAAGGAACAAGTAGCTCGCCGTTTCATTGCCGAAAACCGTACTCTTCGACTTCATCCACGAATACTCGATTACTCCCTCGCTCATGCTCCACTACGACATCGTTACGGTTTAGATCCATCACGCGGAATACTGGTTATCCGTCGATGGAGACTGGTTCGAGATCGGAGATAGCATTTCTGTCACCATTAGGTTTCGGCCTTTGAGGTGAATTTTAGTTTTACGCGTTTGGATTTAGTTAGAGACTTGATCTGCATTGGGTTTACTCATAGTTTGGCGAAAGTGATCGATCGAGCACTTGTGTTATTCAGTGAAATTGAGTTTTATGCATTTAGTATATTTGGTGACTAGATCATCTGCAATGGATTTATTCAGTTTTCGAGAAGATTTATATCGAACTAGCTCTTTTGTGTTGCAGCCGAAGGGAAAATCAGAGAGGAGATGAGATCGTGTGGTATCCTGATGGTGATAAAATAGTGAGAATCAGTATAATCCGGATACTGCTTATGCATTTGGTAATGTTTTTTGCTGTGCAGCTTTCTCTTATTTCCTATTTGTCGCTGGCTGATTTCATATTACAACATGTCAATACTCAATAGTATTACATCAAGATCAAGGCTCTATTGCAAAATTACTGTTGTGTTTTATCAAGGATTGCACAAGGAAATGTTCTTGTGTTGTATTAGATAGGTTGGTTATCTGCAGTTACCATATAGTATGTGTGTCCTGTGTATTTAGGGATTATAAATGAAAATTTTGTTTCTCTATTTTTAGTACATTCTTAAATCGCTCTTGATTTCTTAGGAGTGCTTGATTGCTCAGTATAACAAAAGAACCAAACAATTCATTTATGATTGAGCTAGCTAGCTGTAATCCAGATTTTAAGTCATCTAAATGAAACTGCAAAGTACATGAATACATAAGGTCTGAGACAATGATACTAGCTTAATAGTTGAAGTTTGGCAGTGTAGTATAAGAACTTCTAATGCAACAAACACTTATTTATAATTTTTTATTTTCAGCATTGGACTGCTGCTGTTAAGTTTAATTGTCTTGGGATGTTTCGTCTCGGCTTTGTTAAATTTTATACTGTTGTTGGCAGATAGAGTTTTGGGCCCGATACAAATACTCCAGAAGTTTATGAAGTAGCTGCTCTTCCTGTAGTAAAGCTGCTATGGAGGTGTGAATGGTATGCTTACATTCTTGTTTGTGATGGAAGAATATGATTACATTCTGGGTCTGTAATCTGTATTAATTATTATGTTTGATAACTGGCTAGCATTGCCTGCCTGATACGGCTGCTGATTTAATGATATGGAACTCAGTGTAGTATACTGCTAAGTGCTAAGGGTGAGTAACGCGTAAGAACCTGCCATTGGCAAGAGAATAACAACTAGTTACAGTAGTAGGGGATTTTCATGCAGAACAGTTTTAGATAACAATATTACATTTAGACCTCTAATGTATAAAAAATTATGCGGAAGGACAAAACTTGGCCTGTAGGAAAATTATATTCTGATGAAGGATAAAAATCAACACGTGATGATGTTATGGATATGGAGAAAGTCTAATCTTCCAAAACTACCTTTTTCCTTTTCAATTTATATTTCATTTACTTGCAATAAACCACCAAAAATATCAAATTCTAATAGTACACCCCATAATATTCATATTTCCAACCCTTGTTTGATTAAAAGAAAGAAAAAAAAAATCAAATGGAGCTTCCATAGAAGCTCCATGTTTTATTTTAATATTATTTTTAAATTTTAATGAAGGAAGGAGGGTAGAAAATTTGGGGTTTCTTTTAGATGAGTTATTAAAATATCACCCCGGTAATGTTAATCTTACAAAAAAACCCAGGCTCCATTACTTCATCACAATTACACCCCTCGCCTATAGTTTTCAAAGAGTCAAGTGTCAACGTTAAAATCAGCTGAACAACTATTTAGAAAACGAAAAGAAATTAAAATGAAAAAAGAAAAATGAATAAAAGAGCAAATATATTGATAGACGGTCTCTAAATAATTTATCTAGAGACGGACTATGTTTTTAATAAAATAATCGGTATTATCAATCAAAATGTCTATGTATTCAACATTGTTATTATTTGGTATATACAACAAAATCGTTGGGTAATAATATATACGTTTTGATTGTGACATCGATGGATTCTTGAAAAGCATAGCGCCAGATAAAATCTGAAAACCGTCTCTAAGATTTTGTGAATGAAAGAGTATAAAAAAAGAAAAAGCAAAAAACTGCTCCGTAATTGCTAAAAGCTTCATCTGGAGCTTAAATCTCGCTCTGGAGCTTTTAGCTCCAGATCGAACATAATGTCTCCACCAAGTTCCGCCATGGCAGAGCTTGTGCTCCAGATCACAGCAAAAGCTCCAAATCAGTTCGGCCAGGCGAAGCATAACATAATAATAATTATGCTCTGATCTGGAGCTCTTTTAAGCTCCACATTGGAGGTTTATTTCTAGTTTTAATTTCTTTAGTAGGTTTATTCCTTTTATTCTTTCGTTGTCTCGTCACCAGGGGTTAGGCTGTGAAATATAACAGACTGAATAGTTTGTGTAATTCACGTAAGATTGACATTATTTGGGGGGGGGGGGTTGCTTAATTCAACCTCCTTTTTTTGGGGGTTATTTTGATGTGCTTTAGTCTTTATGTCAATTATGTGAAATATAGAACTTGCATTTGCAAAGATATGATTTAATAAAAAATATAGAGGTACAATTGACTTTTTTTTGACTAAAGTTAACATTTATATTTAAGATTGGAGCTCTGTGTAAAAGTTTACGTTAGAGACCCAAACAAATAGTGAGTATCAAATAAGGTATCTAGATGTAAAAATGCTTATCAATGATCAAAGCATAACCCGATGTCGGGCCAACTGGTGATAATGAGTATGTACATGCATTGCAAATTAATACTAGGTGAGTTGATGTACAGGGACGGTTTTGCATATGGTGTTACCAGTAGCGGAAAAACACACACCATGCATGTGAGTTGATTCCATTGTTTCCTCGTAAGATGACTCATAAACAGCTGTGTTCTGAACTCAGTATTAGAAGCAACTTAACCATAGTTGGATCAGACTAGCAATTTGTTTGAAGGTCGTAATGGACTTAATGCTGTTTTAATATGATATCATACAAAATGCTATGTTCGTCTCTATATTCTATTTATTTATTTGTTCTGATAATTCAGTCATGTTGATACTCTGTACTGTCCTCATTTGTCCTCATGTAAGTGTTATAAAATCAATCACTATAAGTTTAACTGCTGGTATGTTTTCTGTCATAGTCTTTTGAAAGTGCTAAATTACATAAATAACTATTAATTTCTATTATTCTACTATCTCCAGAAGCAGCAATTCCAAAATCCTTTACTCCTTGAACATGATACTGGTGCATACACAATTAATGTCTTGATTGTCAAGAGTAGCCTTATACATGCTGTTTTCATTTATTTCCTTGTACTTGATCTCTAAGTTCGATTTACATTTGTATGTTAAATTACAGGATAATTTTAGTCATTTTTTTTTTATCTTTTACTAGATCATATGAACATTTCTTTTCAGGGAGATCAAAAGTTTCCTGGTATTATACCATTAGCTATAAAGGACGTCTTCAGTATCATACAGGAAGTATGTGTTTATAAATCCTTTACAATGTTTAGAACACAGCTATTGTCAATTCATTTCATCTTGAAAAAATGTGGTAGGTCTGACATACTGCAGCAGTAGCTAAGGTTCATGAATGATGCAGTAAATTGACTTATTTCTACTGGTTAATTTTCCTTAAGACTCCAGGCCGTGAGTACTTGCTTCGGATCTCGTATCTTGAAATTTACAATGAGGTTAGTACTAGACTTTCCAATATCTTCATCCAAAAATGCACCTAGCATTTAGGGCATGTATCATTGAGAATATACTAAGATGCTTGATGATCAAAATGACCCTGTGCCCATCATCTTTCGTGACAATAAACACAAGTATTATATTTAATGCCTGAAATGTCTTATGCCTTGCTCATTCCTTTTATTGTGCTAATAATAGGTGATCAACGACTTGCTGGACCAACCGGCCAGAATTGCGTGTTAGAGAAGATGCAGGTTTCCATATCACCTGTCTTTACTCGTATCTTTGCTGTTTCATTTTTCTGTTCACCATTCACAAGTAGCTTCAACATGAATATACTAATTTGGAAACATGTCCGACAATCAAGTTCGAATATCATGGATTCAATTAGAACTCACTATTGACAATGGGACATATACTACATCAATACTTGTTTAATGGATTAAGCTAAGTCTCCACATTTCTTTAATCTTCTTACTTTCTTTTGCTCATTTTATTAACCCTGGCAAAATCTGCATAGGGAACTTATGTTGAGGGAATAAAGGAAGAAGTTGTTCTATCACCTGGACATGCTCTTTCATTTATTGCTGCAGGAGAAGGTAACTTCTGATGCAATCTCTTTATGTTGGCATAAGACTTTAACAGATCTCATCGATGAAAAGTAACTCGATTTTATGTGAGTGGCGTAGTGACTTAACAGAGTTTTTTAGTTGTATGGCAAACATGAATACTCGTGAACATTGACTTAACAGAGTTTTTAGTCTTATGCCAAACAGTCCATACATTTCTTTGTTCATGATCCCTTGTTATATATCCTCTATACCTTCATTGTAACTTCGTTCTTTTCCTTGTGTTGTTTCACTATGTTGAGATAGTTCACTATAATGTTCTCTGAGCATCGCCATGTTGGATCAAATAACTTCAACTTATTTATGACCGTAGTCATACAATATTTACATTGGTATGATCTTTTCTTTTAGAATCAATACTTTGTTTAGCTTCTAATTTCGTAAAACCTTCATGTTTTGGGTTTTCCTATTGATGAGATTAAATGCATACGGGTTTATTTACTCTCTTCTTTGAACCATGCATTAATGAAAGCGGTCAAGTCGCGACATTTGTGTTTTCTATATTTTTATGCGACTTACATCAATATTGAACCGAGGAACTAATGGGTAACTTTAGGGCGACTTCTATAATCTGAAATGGAAACTAAGATAAACTAAATCATGTCTTCATTAGTCTCAAACTTCATAAATAGGAAAGCAAGTATTTGGGATCAAAGGATGTTAATTGGAATGGCAAAAAGGCATAAATGGTCCTAAAATTTGGGGTATAGGCGTCTGGCAAATAGCGTTACTGCTCACGTGAGACTTAATCATATGTTCAAAAAAATCTTGGCGAAAGGGACTTTTAGCGGAATTTGACTTTATTTCTTGACATGTCAATGCAGTCAATCGAGAATCAAATTGTTAACCACCTCATGACTTAATATAAAGAAAATGAATTGAAAATGCTAAAATGAAAAGAAAGGAAAATAAATAATTAAAATTAAATTAAAAAACAAAAATGAATAAACCTATATCAGCTCCTCTCTCCCACGAAAACAATTTAGTCATCTTT
>CM048839.1:64041942-64211613 GCA_026545765.1 Plantago major | reverse complement strand
GAAATTTAGAACAATTAAGTATAGCGTATATGAGATACATAAACGAGTTAACATTAGACTTTACTAGATTATTATCTCAAACAGACAAGCTATGAATGATGATTTATGTGATAAATATTTTGTTAAATTACCAGAGATTTAGGAAAATATATTCATGAATCATGGAAACAACAGCTTAGTGAAAGAAAAATTTAGGAATCGACCTAGAATCACTTATACATTTACTATACTAGAAGATAAATGTAAAGAAGTAACCTACAAGAACAAAGCTAAAAAGAATGCTTATGCTTTTGCAAAACACCTATTTATACACCACAAGCATATGGTCAATATAGTACACCTAAAAAGAAACGTAAGAAAAATTACAACATATAGGAAAGAATTTAAACCATATAAAAGGTATATGTTAAAAACCTCAGATTAGAAAATGTAGATGTTTTATATGTGGGATGAAAACATTTAGCAAATAGATGTCCTAACAAGAATAAAAACGCAGTAAAGATGTAACTTGGTAGAACAGCTAGGAGAATATAAAATAGAACCTTTATATATAAACTATTCGGATGATGAATCAATCTATAGTATTTATAGTAGTGATAATGATAGCCAACTTACTAAAATTACTTATACTTACATGAATAGAGAAGAAGATCTAAATATGAATGGATTAGTAAAAGAGGAAATAATTATATTAAATGTTTCAATTATTAATTTCCAAGTATTGAAAAAGATCATGGTAATATATGCTTTAAAGACATATGCTATTTATGTCTAAATTATTATATAAACAAAATATGTCTATAGATAAAAACCCATTAAAAAGAACAAAGTATGGAATTAATTACGTAAAAAATAGAAAAATAGTAGTAATAAATGAATTATATAGTTTAAAATTAAAATTTAGAAGAAAAGTTTTACATATAGAAGATAGGATATATAAAAATAAGCAAAAATTTAGAGAATCCTTAAAGACATAGATTTAATAAATATGTCCATTGAACTCACCCTAATACAAACTAGGAATATAAATAAATATGATTAATTTACAATGTAGGTTATGGCTAGACAATAATGAATATTTAGATCTTACATTTTTAGACACAGAACAACTAAAAGTGTAATTTCACATAGTATGGTACCTTTACAACATAAAAAAGAATTATCATACAAATTAGTCACTAGGACTATAGAAGATGATTAATGACACGATTATTACACATTATATAGAACCAATAGGAATAAATTTATAGATTTTCAGGAAATTATAGTATGAAATACAATATTCCCCAAGTAAATATTAGTCCCGAATATGTTAAATCTAAAGATTTTATTCTAGGACTTAATTTTATTCTAGCATTACGGGGTGCTATTACTATTGCAAAAAATTACATTACAATAAGTAAACATACCTACAGTATACCAACATTAAGATATACTCAAACATCAGAGTTAGCACAGAAGCGTGGTGGACTAGGAAACTTAGAATTTTTTAAGAATCATTCAAAAACCAATATAGAAAATGATACATTAAGACCACATTAAGACTACTTACAAACATGTTGACACATGAACTAGAAAAAGGAATAGATGTCACTAAAAGTAGTAATCATCCTATAATATTACATTTAGAAAAAATAGGATTAATAAGAGAAGACATTATGAAATCAAGGGTCGTATATGAATGTAAATTTAAAATTAAAAATCCTGATATCACTATTAGAACAACAAACATTGAATATAGTCCATTAGATAAGGAAGAATTTAAAAATCAGATTCCTGAAATGATAAAACAGAATTTAATAAGAAAATCAGAAAGTCCACATAGGTCAGCAGCATTTATTGTAAGAAATCATAGTGAAATTAAAAGAGGAAAGTATCGAATAGTTTATAATTATAAAAGACTAAATGATAATTGTAAGATGACGGGTATAATATACCTAATAAAGATACTCTAATAAATTTAATTCAAAAGAAAAGATTTTTCAAAATTCGATTTAATCGTCAAAGTTACAATCAAATAAGTTATCGTAAGATTTTAAACGTTGGATAGCTTTTACATGCTCGTAAGGACAATTTGAATGGAATGTTTTAAGTTTTGGACTAAAAACGCCATATTTAATTTTTTTCAAAGATTTATGGATAACATATTCTAAATATGATTTTTGCATGGTATATTGATGATATCTTAGTAGCCAAAGTGAATCAATTTATAAATGAAAATCATTTGAAACAAGTATTTAATGAAATTAAAAAACATAATATAGTAGTTTCAAAAAGAAAGATGAACTTTTAAAGAAAATTTTCATTTCTAGGATTAGAAATCGAAATGGAAAAATAGAATTACAAACTCATATTTCAAAAATTATTGATTTCCTAAAATTTGAAAACTTAAAACAGACATACAAGCTTTTCTAGGTTTAGTATAATTATGCTAGAAAATTTATTCCTAACTTATCAAACTAGTGGACCATTATACAAGAAAACAATAAAATATGGTCAAATCTAAGATTCAATAAGGAAGATATTAAATTAGTTAAAGAAATAAAAGAAGTTATAAAAAGATTAAACCATTAATTACCATTAGTAATGTATCACATCATCATAAAATGTAATGTCAGAAGAAGATGGGGAGTCGTTTTTCTTGTAAAACAAATAAATATTTACCAAAAATAGTGAAAAGGTTCAAGGCTTATACTAGTGGAAAATTAATAAACAGGATTAAACCTGGACTAGTTTAGACTATGTATATGCATTAATTAATGCATTAGAAAAATTTAAGATTTTCTTAAATAAAGAATTAATTTATATGTAACATAACTAAAAATTTATAAGAAGATACTAACATAACAAAAAATTTATAAGAAGATACTTACAATATGAGCGTATGAATAAGCGTATGCAGATGAACAATCGTGAGTTGAAATGGCGGATGCAAGATGAACAGAGTGAGATTATACTTTTTTTAATTTTTTTTATAAGACTTTAGTATGAAGTTCGAAGGTATTTGATGATTTAAGTAATGAGACTAAGGAAATAGGTTAAGGTTTTTGTCGCCATGGGTTGCTTTTAAGAGTATATATTAATTGTCGGGTAATTGATTCGTGGGTTACAATCAAAGAATGGTCGGCTTTTATAGCCTTACAAATGGTAACCTTCTAAACCAGCTTTTATGACCGTCGCTATCTATACAATAAAATAAGAAACAGAAAGAATCTAGCTACGTAAAGGAAAGAATATTTTTCTACGCCATCGCTACATTTTTCCCTTTTATTGAAAACCGCCCATCTGCCTTTTGTTTTGAAGTCTCTGCTCACGCCATTGCTTACATTTTCCCATATGTTTTTGCTTCTAGAAGTGCTCAGAAGTTGCCGACAATTGTGGGAATTGTGGTTTATGCGCCTAAATCAGATCGTCGCCTGCATGTTGTCATCATCTTCTCCGAGAATGGCCATGGTGTTCTTCGTTGTTATCGATGTGATGTTGTTCAGGTATTACCTTCTACTAAAAAATGGAAGGATCATGTCCCAATTTGTTCCTCGCTCAGATTCGAGTATAATGTCCTTCGCATTAGCTTGTACTCAAACCAAGGAAAATACTTTGAAGAGTTGAGTTTCGTCAGGCCTTTATTACTCCTAAAATCGTATCGTGGTTTTGTCTATGGAGCCAAAGACTTGAGAAATTAATGTGTTTTTCAATTTTCACCGCTTCTAGCAATGCTTGATCATTGTGTTTGTTATCGATAAAAATTCTTTTTCCGACGGCTCGTACAGATGGGTCGTTTGCTCGGGAAGGATGCAAAATCTTACATCCTATCAGTTCAGGAATGAGAAGCAATGTTTCGCTACTAATGTAAACTTCTCACCAAAAGTGTTGATAATTTTCCTCAGAATGTCAAGGAGGTCAATTTGATGTAATCAATCATACCATAATGGTAAACCGAGTAAAGTAATCACCCCGTGGTATGTCTGCTTTCTCCCAAATCTATCTGTAATAATAGTATGCCCGATCTTTTCCGCTCTCTCGCTTATTCTTTCTATCACTTTTATTCCTAGATATTTTAACTCTAACACTATCTCGCATAATTTTGTTGTAATTTGTAATTTACTAAAGGAAACTCTGCATAAATTTTTCGGATATAATGTCATCGAGACCTTCGATTCGTTTAATACAGTTTTAAAGTCCGCTCTATGGAATGTCGATAATGCGAGCTTTAAAGTCGCTTGAAATTCTCAGAGATCGTTTCCGTGTTTTTACTCGCCTCAAGAGTAACAATCATTGCTTTAATTTCCGATTTTCAACCCGTAATTTTGTGCTGCATGTTGGGTTTCTTTTTTCGAGAATATGTCTTTGAGCCTAACAATCTCCTCCTCCCGCTTTTTTGGAAAAACTGCTCGTGGATTTGCTGTGGTGATTTCAAAAATGTTTTACTTCTTCCTGGCTCTATGAAGAAGTCTCTCGAGTCCGTAATATTTTCTAGCCATAGTCACGGCTTCAAAAACTCAGAATCCTTTGTAAAGAGGATCTGTGGAACTGTATGTGATTTACAACTGCTTTCCCTACTTGTTGAAAAATTTCCATCTTTGGTGTGCCTCAAAAATAATATTGTGAGAAAATCTCCTAATATTAGTTTTTTCCGGTTTTTGAAATAAGTTTCCATAAAGAAGTATCCCAAAGAATTTAAAATCTGGACTTTCTTTGTGGATTCTCAGAGAAAAGGTATGTGCCAAAGATTGTCAAGAAGACATCGTTGTTTAACTCATAAATTTATCCTGCATATGGGCCTAAATTTTTCGTTTCATCTGCAAGGCATCGGTAATGTATTTGGGCTCAAAAGTAATAGTCCTTGTTGGACTTGTGGGCTAGAATTTTTAGAAATTGTTTTAAAGAACTTGGCCCTGCTTCAGGAAAGGTTTCGTTTGATATCGCTTATCACAAAACACCGCCGCTGCCGTGGTTGTTTGGTCGAGATTTCTTGATATGTCTTGCTTTTTCTTCATCGTAAATGTCCATTGCCGTTGCTTTATCTGCTTGTTGAGGATGTATAAGTTTTCTCATTTTCCGATCTTTATCCATGAAACAACCTGCTCAAGTTTCTTGATAAGATATCGCTAATAGTATTATTGCTTCCTTTAATATGTTCAAAATTTATAATATATCCACTTCCTCAGATTATGTTTTGTAAATTAATCCATCTATTTCTATTTACTTTTTACTTTGATCATTTTAATGAATTTTACTATGGCTTTCACAACTGCTCGATAGTGAATTCTTTATTTAAGAAAATCTTAAATTTTTCTAACGATTAATTAATGCTCAGATCTCATAGTCTAAACTAGTCCAGCTTTTAACTGCTTTTATTAAAATTTCCACTAGTATAAGCTACAAACCTTTTCACTATTTTTTGGTAAATATTTATTTGTTTGTCAAAATTCCTTGTAGACAACGTTGGTCGTGGTGTCGGTCGGTAGTCATTTTTCATCCAATATTATATCATTGAGTGTTTATTTATGTTAACTATAGAAAATGTAAAAATAGGTCCTACAATACCTGACTTGTTAATTAGTAACAGGTACATATTTTTTTACAAAAAAATCTATCCCTCAAACGGAACCAAAATAAAATACAAAAGTATACAACACAATCAATAGGGTTGTTCCCAACAATCTCGCAGTGATATGTGGTCACCCCACCACACACACACAAATATTATACAAACGTAATTTCACATGTTACGGTTGTTTTTTCCAACCCATCGGTTCCCAAGAACCCCTGCTGGTGGTATGGCCACTCCCCACTATAGACACAAAATTATTATTCTACTTAACATAATTTTACATGGTACGGTTGTCCCTCACCGCCTCGGGTCCTTATGGATGAAGAAAGTAAAGAGAAGATAGAAGAGAGTCCCCACCCTCCCGCCCGTCCATGGAGATCAAGAAAGTACAAAGAAGATCAATACATTTTCCCGCCTAGAGTATCAATGATATCCACCCCCCCACACACACACAAATATTATACAAACGTAATTTCACATGTTACGGTTGTTTTTTTCCAACCCATCGATTCCCAGCAACCCCGCGGTGGTATGCGTCACCCCACCAAAGACACAAAAATTATTATTCTCCGAACATAATTTTACATGGTATAGTTACCCTCCCCACCAACCCCACCCCACCCCTCCCCGACGGCTTGTCCCCAGGATGAACTCGATGGCATCTCCAGAAAATTGACATTATATAATCATCAAACCTACTAAACTCAACATATAGATACTTATGTGACTTATGATGGTTTTCGTTGAATTCCATCAACTTCTGTAAACTTTGTCTCATAAATGGTATGTTTCTTCCTTAAGTCCAGTAATCAAATCCTCATATACACTTAAATATGACTAACTGCTTACCCGCCATATAAAATAATAAATGCTCAATAGGGCTTTCTATAGTGAATATTATATCACATAATATGCTATACAACCTCATATGTAGATATATACCGATAATGAACATAATCCTTCACCTCATTCTCCATGATTAGTTTTGCACCTATCCTATGCAACCCCTTGTCGACGCATTTGAATTGATATTTCATCGACTCGGTTTTATATTGCATTCAACATTGATGTGTGCCTGGTACTTCATCAATAAAATGAATTGTGAACAATGAACCGTAAACCGATTGTTAACGAATATCATCTAATATCATTTTCTAATAGATATGACAATGAAATTTGATGATCATTTAATTGAATCTAAAATAAATTGATTACTTTAAACCATGAAGCTCCCATAAACTATGGACTAATCTTTCATAGTAATTTCTCCATAAACCATGGAGTAATCTTCTAATAAAGTTCCCAAGTGGTAATAATCACATTGTTTATAAAGATTGTTTATACTTTGTATTGAAATGTCAAGTCGGAATTACGTATCTACTATTATTATTTTTCAATATAGTTTGGTTTACCCTTTAAATAAAGTTCTCAAGTTGTAATTATCTCAATATTGGAGTTAGTTTGAATTCAAAGTGAGTTTAAGATGGAACTATTCCAGCCTTTAGAGTTCAGATTATCCATCAAATCAGTTCTCAAGTTGGTATTACATCATTCATATAGTTGATTTTACACTTTGAATCGAGTTCTCATGTAAAACCCAGAATTTTATTTACCTTTTATTCTATTTTTAAAGGTAGTGGGCAAGAGTGTTTTTTTTATTTTGGTTTTCCTTAAACACGCAAGCCTCATTTAAACTCCTTTAGATCCTCAAGAAACCTAATTCCTTTGCATCGAGCTTCTCGCAGTACATTTCTAAGCAATCCTTTGCATTTTTCTCGTACCATTGTAATTCTTCCTCACCATTCATCCATTAATTGTTCTCGACCAATGTTTCTTTTATCTATCCGTTTCTCTCTCTCACCAATTTCGACTCACATCGTTGTCTCTCATTCAAACCAATTGTGCATGTGACATCACCATCATCATTGCACCTCAAATATCAATTAATCCATTTTGTTCTAGCTAGCTTTGACCACGTGAGTTGTTGATCCATTTTGTCCTAAGTTCTCTTTATTTAATTACCATCATCTTTACATCTCCAAGCTTTAGTTTGTTTCCAAAATATCAACCTTCACATGTACAATTTATCCGGGAGACTTCCAATATTTATCCGAGGGCGCTACTACATTGACTTGCTATAGTTCTGCTATTGTAACTGCTTTCAAATTTATTTAGTAATTTGGTTTATTTTATTCTAGGTATTGAGTAGACCTTACAGATTTGTCGGTGAGTTCCGAGCAATCGAGTTAGGTCGTCTGAGGTAAGGGGGATTTTCTAACACTTTTGCTTATATTTTCCGTATTATCGATGTATAGTTTTAATGTTTGACAAAGAACTTATGATTATTATATCATGTTATGGGACTTGATATAATATTCTCTTCAAAAGGATCAAGTATGTGAATTCCCAAAATAATGTTTTTGTGATGCATGTGATGTGTAAAATTATGTTTCGATACATGGAGATAAAATATGTTTTGAGCTCATAGTTTTACCTATGAATTCGGGCCTGCCTTTGACGGTGATTACGCTCGCTTTCATTCTGTTCCTTTAGCGGGAACTTTCCGTTATGTTCGCTCGTCGCACCTCCTGTACACCGGACTTATACTAGTGTCCATAGTGACTGTTCGAGCTAAATGTTCTTGATACCACCGCTCACTGCTATAAGTACTCCATGAACTATTTTCGCTATGTGACTTATATCAGGTGTATATTTATGTATGATTTACTACTCGCTTGATCCTAAAAGTGCCAGAGATTCACCTTACACATTTTTTTCAGATGATCTTTAGTGTTGGACGAGTTCAGTGGTTGCTCTAAGTTTGAGTTCGCCATTTCTTAGATTTCCTTTTTGTTTAGACGATGACTCTCTAGTTTGTTTTGACTCAGACGAAAGTGGTCCGACTTTTGAGACAATTTGTTGGGGTATAAACCGCTCAACACCAACACTACCACTGCAAGCAACCTAATCCAAGCTCCGCCTCCAACTTGAAGTCCGACAAGAGGGCTGTCCGAGAAAGAGCACCTGAAAGGACTAGGGGGGGGGGGGTTAGAATGGGTTACACGGATTGCCAAGGTCAATCCGGTAAGAGGCTTCACTCAAAGGAGAGGTGGTAGCTCTCAATGCAATAGTAATGAGAAAGGTATTATGCTTCAGAACACTTAGGGATTCTTGCTTACCTTAAGGTCTTGGACCTTGTGCTGTATTTATAGTTATCACATACTCATGAGGTAGCTCATAAGATGATGCCAAGTGTACGATCCAGATTTGGACACCAATGCTACCTTTGGCCCATGGCCCATTAGTGAACAGTAGTCCAATACCGATAAGTGGGCCTGGGAGGGTAGTTTGACCTTTTCCTCCGAGAGTAATCGCCCGCCAAGGTCCGTCCGTTGTCCTCGGATGACCCGCATTGCTGTTGATCCGCCTGGTGACTCTCGATGTCCGAGCCAAGAGTCTCACCAAGTATCTCAACTGCCTTCATATATACGCTTCGTCTTAGAGTAATGGTGGCGTCCGAGGTTCTCTCAGACGGTCCGTTAGGCATCTCTCAGATCGACACGTTAGGTTTACAAGTCCTTCCTTAGCATTTCGGACTAGCCGGGGATGTAAGGATTTCAACAGATCGGTCGATTCACTGGGCGGACCATGTGAGGTCGGACCAAGATCGAATCGCTAGTTAAGCCGTGATGCTTTAGACACGCCTATGGCGCCCTTAACGGATTGGACATATTTCAGATCAACATATGTCCCCCGCTTCAAGTATCTTAGTAGAAGATAGTTGGTAACTATGAGGGATCGGGCGTGTCGTGGAGCGGTCCGAATCGTTAATTAAGAGAAAAGGAAGAAATCCTTTTTGTCGTGATCCATCGTCTGTCTCAAGGATTCAATATATCTTTTTCCCCTTTTCCGCTTACAACAAGTATCGCATAACTCGGATCGTAGAGGAAAAGGTATTAGATTCAGATATATGTATCCGAGTACTGTTAGGATCTACCGCAATGTCTCGAAGTCGCCGTCTGGGCGATTGTTGAATTTGTCCTCTTCGTAAGCCCAAGAGGCCCAATAGGTTGTCCGCTCGCCTACGGAGAAAGATCCCGAGTAAAGAGACGTCGTTGGATTAGGACGACATCAACGTTGGGGTTCCATCGATTGATGTGACGCGTCGTCTAAAGATTAAATGCGACGCATCGATGTAGCCCATCCACTCGTGAAGCGTACAACCCTTGGATTGAGAGGATCAACGGTTGGGATTCAAATTGCGACGTGACTTTTGGCTATCCCATATTGCCCTTATAAATAGTCACCCCATCACCATTTTCACACTTTTAGCAATCTCAAACTCGTAGCAATCCTTAAGCAATTCAAACAACGCAAGGTCGATCCGAAATCGGAATTGTAAGACTTTGGGCCATCAAGTTGAGACCAGAACTCGGTGCATTACCCAAGTTCGATCATCCGTGGAACTTCCCCGCTTCGATATTAGCAAGTACTCTTCTTGGTCTCATGAAGTCGCTCAGATTCGCTATACGCCTATCGCATGTCTAGTGTAGCTTCCTTCGCCTGTAATTGTGCCTCGCCTTCGTGAATTGACTTTTGCGATGCCTTCGGTTTAGACGTTAGTTGATGTGTTTCACGATGCTCATAATATGCCAATTTTCCTCATTGATGTCTTGTACTCTCATTTGATAAGTCCCGTCCGACATAACCTGTCTTGACAATGCATGTTTACTTGTAAATCAGTGTGGGTTGTGGTATTTGCCCATAAATTTTTTCTTTTGTCATCGTGACACAAGAGGCAGATCATGGTGCTGCTTAAGGGTACCAAAGGTGTCTGGGGGTCCTCGCCCTTCCGTATAGAAAATCTTAGGGTTTAAACTTTTTCATGGACCTCCGGACTTAATAAGACATATAAATGAACTCTGACAATAACAATCATCATTTCGATCCATTTCTTTCGCCTAGGATGTCCGGGAGCAATAGTCAAAACGTCCGCGGGGTGCGGGATTATCAGGATGGAGCAGGTTCGGGCGATGCATCCGTGGACGTGAACGTGTCCATAGGATACTATCTCGTGGATATCCTTTCTTCCGTAAATTCACGACTAGGCACGGAACCCATGAAATTATTCCTCCGACGGATGTGCTGCTGGTCAAGGCGGTGTTGATGAGTCGAGAACGTTGTCCAATCTCTGACTATAGCGGTGTGGGAGGCCTATAGATCCGAATGCGCTTCAACGGGCAGCGGCAAAGGGCATGAGGTCAATGACGTGGAGATGTTCGAGGTCGGAGTGGAGGACCGTGTTCGGTAGAAGCAGTCCGTCCAAGCCAAGCACGTCGAAAGACCCAAGGTGTCTCGAGGACGAAGAAGATGGTGAGGAAGAGGAAGGTGAGGGCGAGGAGGAAGAAGAAGAAGGATCTCCTGTCACTCGTCCCTCTAGACGATCCAGTCGGCAGATTGCATTACATCCTGCTGCGCCCGTTCAGTCCAATCTTCAACTAATCGAGGGTCGGGGTGCAAAAAGCCGCCTGAGTCAAGTTCTGCCCGGCCTCATTGTTACCATAGTGGGTCAATTTGGAGAATTAAACGCGAACGGGCTTCTTCCTACGTGTCCATCCAGGGTTAGAGCGGAGGACATCCCCGAGTGGAGGCGGAAGTGGGAGATCCCTGATTCCGTAGAAATCATGATTCCCGAGCCCCAGAACGCCTTTACAATCCGCCTACTGGTATATGTGCGGCATGAGGTGGCCTTCTCCATGGATGGAAGATCCCCATTGCTACAGAGCTGAAAAACAACCTGTACCATATTGGTATAGGTCCGAGTCAGGTTATCCCCAAGTCCCTGGGTAACCTTATTTGCTTTGTAGTTTTTTGTAAGAAGAAAGGGCACCAGAAACTTTGAGAATTTTAGGCGCTCTTCCATGTCTCTGCTCATCGGAATCCACTATTCTATACTTTCATGAATAGGAAACCTTACAACTTTATCTCGGACTCCATCTCGTCGTTGGGGTCGAAATGGTGGGACAAGTACGTTTTCGTTCGCATGGCTCTGAAACCAGGAGAGTCCGAGAGGCAGCGAGAACAGTGGGGACTGCCCACAAAGTTTCTGAGGGAGAGCATCCCGGACTGGCGCCCTCTTCCAAAGAATGTGGCTCCGTGGGTGGCGGCAATCCACAAAAAGTATGACCCACCTACTTATCCGTTTCACGGATTAATCACACCACTTCCCTACCTTTGCGGACTAACCGGTGAAGTAGATGTGGGAGGGAAGACGAACTTCAGTAAGAATTCGTTGACTGGAGACTTGGCATCTTGTCTTCTTCAATATATTCTATTTTGATTACAAGTTTCCGCAATTCCAATAATTCTTCTTTAACCCGCCTGTTTCTAACACCCTTGGTTTATTGTGCAGCTCACTGGTTTGACTACATCATGTTGACTCTCGGAGAGAAGAAGAGGTTGCAGAGGGAACAGCAAGCTTTGGAGGTCGCGGCTGGGCAAAGGACCAAGATCATTAACACTTCCGCGGGTCTGCCCATGTTGGATCCGAAAAATGTCAGTGTTCGCCAAGAAGAAAGGCGAGCAAGGTCGGTGAAGACTCTGTTCGGCGGTGCCTGATAAGGTAAGGCTCCTTCTACGCGGAGCGCCACTGCCAACACTCGAGCTCCACCCCGAGACATGCTTATGCGGGATGCCATCGTCTCGGGACGAAAGAGGGCGGCATGCTCGGAGGCTCCGCCGCCACAAGAGCCAGCTTGTCCGCCGCCCTTCCCTGTGGACCAAGCTCGACAAGGAGTACGAGTTTATGGACTCCCGTAAATGGAGCAAGTCGGAGGGTTGATGCTCTATACCGGGTAAATAATCTATCCTTAGTTTACCTGCTTGTTTTAATGTGATACAAATATAACTTGATCTACTGGTGTTTCACTGGGTGTTTCATCAAGGCCATGCAAAGGAAGGCCGTTGAACGGGCCACCATCGAAGAGGATCTTCATAAGGCTGTGTCCGCATCCGCGGATGAAGCGGAGAAAACGAAGCAGCTGGAGATAAAGCTGAAGGAGAAAGAGGTGAACTTCCACAAGTGGAAGACCTGTTGGGAGAAAGTTAAGGCGGAACTCGACCACCAGGAGAGATTCGTCGATAAGGCGATGTGCTTGCTCGGATTTTAAGAACTTCCTGTCGGTGGGCTCCAATATGTCCGCCTTTACGCCGCCGTGACTTCGCGGTCCGCTTCTTTCAAGTTCCCGACGCTTGACAAGTCGGATGTCGCCGACCGACGGGTTTCAGGTCCGCGATCGGACACCGCAATCAAGGGACTTCTTCCGCCAGATTTTGATCGAAGGCGAGGGATTAATCCTTCGCGGATGCGAACGGTGTCGGCGTCTGCCGATAGTGTCTCGGACGAAAGCAAATCGCATGTGAGTTCGTGGAACCGTCACCGAGGAAGGCGAAATTGAGATCCGTAATCGGCGGGCCTTTCCTTCCTAGGTTCGTCCTAAGCGCTTCTAAAAGTGGGCCTTGTACCTTTGACGATTATCGAGCTTC
This sequence comes from Plantago major, assembly GCA_026545765.1. Classification (NCBI taxonomy): domain Eukaryota; kingdom Viridiplantae; phylum Streptophyta; class Magnoliopsida; order Lamiales; family Plantaginaceae; genus Plantago; species Plantago major. The sequence goes on along the minus strand of CM048839.1, from coordinate 64,198,514 downwards.
TCGCAAAAGTAGTTTGCCTCGCCTTCCTGCTTCTCGATCTTCCCGCTGATTTCGACTTGTTTGCCCACGCCAAGCTCTTGCTGAAGCCACCAATCGCCCGTCGAGGAAGCCGCCCGAGCCGCATCGGGCCGAATGAGAAGTCCGGTATGCCTGGCCGAAATTTCAGATTTGCTAACTTTTTCAGTATTTGCATCTTTTGATAACTCGAATATCCTTCCACATTATGACAATGTTCAGATTTTATCCGAGGAGATGAACCTCCTATGCTTCCTAACGTTTACTTGCTCTCTTCTTCGCTCCTTTCTTTATCTGCTGCTTATAAGTCGAAGTTACTATAAATTACCCATCTCTTAAGAGCACGGATCGCCGGAGGTGGTATCCGATGTAGAAATCGCATCATCATCTTCCGATGTTCGGACCGCTCGCCTCGGGATGCGAGATTCTTCTAGAAGGAGGAAGGTGAAACGGTGAAATAGTCATTATGACCACGCCTTTTCATCTCCTTAGTCGTCGGATGATCGATGCATGGTGAGATCTCAAAGACTCGCTGCCACTATAAATAAGGGTGTGGTAATTCTCCTTTTCACCGCTGTACCTTCCTCACTCTTTCTTGCATTTTATCTACTTTAGTATCCAGCAGGTCGGTGTTCTTCTAATGTCGGAATCGGGCGATGAAGAGTATAGTCACTGGGTGCACTGTGCTTATGCACATGCATCCGCCCATCTATCCGGCAGAGGCACCAGACAAGACCCTATTGTCCTGGATTTCGAAGGTGATCCCCCTCAATGTCCATGAATAGCTAGGAGATTGGCTGAGGAGGAGAGGGAGCGGACGCTGAGGCTGATCCGTATGAGGATCCAGGCGCAATGAGCTCACAGTCCGAGGTGGAGGCTCTAATCCCAAGGCTCGACTTCCGGGGTCTGGTGAGGGAGCAAGGCGGGGTATGCCCCGTGGATGCATGTACTCTTCTTCAGACCTTTTCATATTGTTCCTCTATTATGTAAATGTTCGGATAATTTTGTTTATAAAATTCAACTATTTTCCTGATGGGATCTCCGCTTTTCCTTCTTGCAGACTTCTTGATGATACTGACGCATATATTTTTTGCAAAAAATGGCTGAGAAACTCGAACGTAGTTGATGGGCTTGTTTAGGCTTGGTTGGGTACGACCCCTCGGAAATGGTCCGACAATGTTTATACCCCACTGATCGAACGGACACGCTATGATTGACGGAATCATAGGGTTCGTCAAGCGATGTGGGATGTTTGTAATATTGGCAATCGACATCTCCGCGTGGTCGGCAGAATCTTTACCGATGGTGGGCCAATAATAGCCTTGTCATGATTTTCGGGCAAGGGTCCTCCCGGAATGACTCCCAGCCTCATTGTATCTCTTCAAGCACGGTCTGCTTCTCGTGGGTTCAAGCATCTGTGGGTCCTGAAAAAGATCTTTGTATGATCATCACCCATTATAAAATATCTGCTTGCTCAAGACCGCACACTCCTTGATTCTTTCGGATCGGCCGCAAAGATCCGCCCTTGAGATAGTTAAAATGTCATTATCTAGTTTTTCACCATGTCAAGTATCATGACCGAATCGGAACTCATGACGGATGAGTCGTTGATGGTGAGCGTAATTACTCTCCTTGTGTCCAAAGTCACCAGAGCAGATGCGATTTTGCCAAGGCATCGGCTCTTTCGCTCCAAACTCACAAACTTTTCTGTGGTGAATTTCAAGTGGCTAGCCTCATTCTTGAGTAGCTCCAGACACTTGATCATCAAGGACCTTTGTGGCAAAATTTCAAAATTGGGCTTCACATGTGAGTCCGTAAGCTTTGACCTTCCGGGCTTGGAGAGGCTCACCACAGAGCCCATTAAAAGTGCCTCATACTCGCCTCATTATTTGTAACTTTGAAATCCAAGGAAACCGTGATAGTCGAGTTCCGCGCCTGCGGCTCTTAAGGTAGATTCCAATTCCTCCCACTCTTCCAAAGGAAGAACCATCGACTTCCAATGTCCAAATATCGAAGGATGTTTTTGATTTGGAGTTCTCCGCAGAATACCGAGGTTCCGCTTCGTTCATCCCTCCAAAGGATTTTCGCTCGATGCTATCCGACGGGATCTCCGGGATCATCATCAAGTAGAAACATTTGATTGAACCGAGTTTCTCCGACCAAGGGAAGGGCCGATTGATGAACCGGGCTTCTCAAGGTTTTCGGCCGAACTCTGAGGGCCGGATTTCGACTATATGTTTGGTGGCTAAGCACTCAACACCGCTTGTCGTGACTTTCTCAATCCTTCTCCGGGTAATCCGCTAAGAAGTCGGCGAGACTCGAGCCTTTTTGGCGACGGAGCTGGTAGCAAATGTCGATTCACGAGCTCGACGCCCACTTAGAGAGTCGCCCATTGGTCGCTTTCTGTGACTGCTTCAAAGGTTCCGAGTCAAGATTACTATTTTGTGAGACTTAAAGTAAGGTTTTAACCAAGCGGTATAAACTAAAGCGTATGCGAGTTTCACGATCTTCACGATCTTGTCTCCGCCCAAAGAAGGGCTTTGCTAAGATAGTAGATCGGCAAATGCTCGTTAGCTTGAATCCGTATTAGACGGAACTCATTGCTTCTTCCGTAATTGCTAGTAGAGGTAGAGTGGTTCTCCTTCACGGGCTTGGAGAGCAAGTGGAGGGAATGGAGGTATTCTTTCAATTTTTCAAAGCCTCTAACATTCTCGGTCCACACAAAGTTCTTCCTTTCCGGAGGTTTTGAAGAACGAAGATTTTCTCCGACCGGAAATAAAACGACTTAAGGACATGAGACTTCCTATGAGTGTACCTCGCTGAGGGTTTTCGGGTGTATCTAGGATCGCTTTGATTTTCTTGGATCGGCCGATTCCCTTTCCGTGACCATATATTCGAGGAATTTTCCTCCCTTCACTTCAAAGTGCACTTTTTCTCGATCTGGGCCATCCCATACTTCCAGGATGGAAAACAATTGTTGAGATGTTCAATATGCTCTTCCTCGCCTTACTTTTAACCAAAGATGTCGCCTACATAGACTTCCATCGCCTTCCGATCTCGCTTTTGAACATTTGGTTTACTATCCGGTAGGTTGCTCCGCGCTCTTCAAATCAATGGCATCACCTTGAAGCGATATACTCCTCCGCCAAGAAGGTCAGTTTTCTTAACGCCCTCCTCGCCATCCGGATTTGGTAGAAGCCTTGGTATGCGCCCATGAAGCTCAAGAGCGACATCCGAGGTAGAGTCAACCGCTTGATCTATCCGCAATGGGTATGGATCCTTGGGGCAAAACTTGTTCAACCTTGTGAAGTCATTACACATTCGCCACTTGCTCATGCGACTTTTCACCAAAACAACATTGCAAACCCAAATGAGTAGCGGACTTCCTCGATGTGTCCGCTTTTAGGAGTCGATCGACTTCATGGATATGATGGCATCCTTGATGGGGCCAAAGTCTTTCCTTTTCTCGCTTGATGTATTTGAAGGGTCCATGTTCGGTGAATCAGAACCTGGGTCGATTCCCTTCAGTCGTCAAGATCTGTGCTAACACATCATTGCTTTCTGAGGCAAGCGATAAGCTTCATCTCTACTTCGACATTCATTTCGTCCCGATCCTTGTTTTCTTCTCGATCACCAAAGAATGATCTCGATCTCCTTGAGGGTCTCATGAGGCTCAATTCGCGTCGTTCTAGAAAATTTTTCCTTCTGGCTTCCTACGCCGACTTGTGAGTCCTCCTTTCTGGGTGTAAGGATAGTGGGCGCGTCGGGAGTCACGGTGACTGTTAGCACGGGCGCAGACGCCCTTCTTGTGGACATGATATAACATTCCCAAGATTCTCTGACATTTTCGAGCTCTTGTCCGACTCTGAAGGCCGTTGGGAACTTCATCCTGTTGTGGAGAGTAGATGAAACAGCTCGGAACTGGTTGAGACCTGGGCGTCCGAAGATGGCACTGTAGTCGAAAGTTTGTTCGACCACCACAAAGCGGACTTCTTGTGTCACTCTTGCCGGAAAGGTACCGAGAGAAACATGTAACATGATACTTCCGAGGGGTCGTACAGTTCCTCCTCCGAATCCTAATATGGAGGTGTGCACTCTGTCATATCAGACTCTACCTAATGCCATCTGATCCAGTGTCCTCTTAGAGATGATGTTCGAGGAGCTTCCGGTGTCAACCAAGATCTTATTCACTCGGTAGGTTGCAATGGTCAAGGAGACCACTAGTGGGACATCTGGGTTTTCGATGTCTTCTCCCCCTGCCGTAGGAGGAGGAATTTCACTGTCATCGAATGATATGGCATTAGTGCTCGGAATTGCGGACTAGCATATGCTTGGTCGTTATTTCGAGGTTTTGCGGTGCGCTCCCTTGCTCCGCTATCTCCCCGCTGGTCCTCCCGCATAGTGTTGATCACCCCATCAGATGGGGCATTTTCCATTTCGATATTGTCAAGATATCGGTAAGAACGTCGGTCCAGATGGGGCGATAGTTGGTTGGAGGAGGGCAAGGGCAAGGAGGGGCAAAGGTTCCGCCATCCTCTCATCTCTCCTTTGCTCGTTCTATCTTGTCGCATGTGTTCGCCCTTATAGATATGCTCCTTCAATTTTCCATTCCTTATCGTGTTCCACTTCGCTTTCAAATGAATGTAATCGTCTGCTTCGTGTCCGCGACACTTGTGAAACTTGCAATAGCCTTTTGCGTTTACTTTTACGGCCGTGTGAGGGGCTTCGCCATCGGACGCCCAAATTTCTTTTCAATAATAGTTGCCAAGATGTCGGATCTTGGTGCTGAGCGGTATAGTCCGTGATATCGCCTCGCGAACTTCTCTCCTCGTGAAAACCTCTCTCTTTGATCCCTTCGAATCGAACTTTGCCGGCGCTGGTCTTGCTTCACCGGATCCTTCGCTTTGAGCCGGCTCACCGAACATTTCTTCAGAATCTTCCATACATCACTTCCTCACGTATGTCTTCTAAGTACTTTTCGCTTCTTACTTTGACTTGAGAGTTCCGAGTTGAGAGTATTAGCATACGTGTCGGACCCGTTCTTTATCGTGTGGCTCAACCAAGAACCTCCGTGTGAAATCGATCCAAGAAAGTCCTTAGATCCTCGTGTTTCCCTCAGATAACGCTCGCTAGATGCTCCACGGTACATTTTCTCCTCTTGGATTTGCCGAATCGAGCCAAGAATTTAGAAGATGATCCGCTGCATTTAATCAGACGATTTATTCGCAAAGAGGTGTACCAATCCACGGCGCTCCAAGAGAGTGGACGAAATTGAGGGCTTTAGTGTTGTCACTCATCCCTTTGGAATCCATCTTGTTGAAGTTGTCAGTGACCCACGGACAAGCGCCCCCATAGTAGTATTCCAAGTTTGAAATCACTGGTCCGAATTCGCTTTCCTTCTCCTCATGATACCGCCACATAGGGGATTTGGTGCCGTAGTTATTCCGCCGTGATCTTTACGAGACGCCCGAGGCTTAGAATCGAGCTTCTAAAGCCTTTTGTGGGCATAGATTTCATCCGCCGTCATGATCTCCCCGCCCTCGGATGCATGGCCACATCCGCGGGAAGTTCGCTCATGCGGCTCTTGGAATTGTTTCCGCCACTTGATCCTCGCCCCTGAGGCGCTTAGGAGTGGAACTTCCGGTGTCTATTGTTCACGCCTTCGCGCCTCTCCTCACTTGATAGCTTCCTTCCTCGATTTGCAGGCCGAGGCCCGCCGCCCAATAGATCTCGCAAATCCTCTCGGGGTTGCCGATCTCTAATCTTCGGATCGACGTTGTCCGCTCTAGACAATGCCGGCTCGCCGAGGAGGCATAACCACCGGGCGGAGGGCTTGTCATGGAGGAGCATTGTCGATCCGTGTGCTCCTCGATGATTGTTAGCACTGTCAAACCGCACTTCGCCAATCCAAGGTCGTTAGTTCGGACAATGCGCCCATCGTGCATCGTGGAATTGTCAGTGCGGGTGGGCCTTGAGCTCCTATCGGAGAAGCTCGGCCGCACCTTCTTCCGAGGAAGGACCCGTATGTCCTCGCTGATATCTTCCTCTTATTGTTGCCGCCTCGCCCCAAGGGAGGGCGCCATGGCGCGGTGGTGGAGTTCTTAGTTCAGAGTACCGCCTCTCATTGCTCGCCTTGTTCTTGCCATTGGTTTACTCAAACGCAGATGCTTTTTGTAAAGTTTCCCAGACGGGCGCCAAAATGTCAGTATAAACCGCCAACACCAACACTACCACCGCAAGCAACCTAATCCAAGCTCCGCCCAACTTGAAGTCCAACAAGAGGGTCAGTCCGAGAAATGAAAGGACTAAGGGGGTTAGATTGGTTACCCGGATTGCCAAGGTCAATCCGGAAGAGGCTTCACCATAGGAGAGGTGGTAGCCTCAATGCAATAGTAATGGGAAAGGTATTATGCTTCAGAACACTTAGGGATTCTTGCTTACCTTAAGGTCTTGGACCTTGTGCTGTATTTATAGTTATCACATACTCATGAGGTAGCTCATAAGAAGATGCCAAGTGTACGATCCAGATTTGGACACCAATGTTACCTTTCGCCCACGGCCCATAAGTGAACAAGAGTCCAATACCGATAAGTGGGCCCGGAGGTAGTTTGACCTTTCCTCCGAGAGTACTGCTCACCGTTGGGTCCGTGTTGGTCCCTCGACAGATCCGTCTTGGTTGATCCGCCTCGGGTGACTCGATGTCCGTGCAAGAGTCTCGGAAGTATCTCAAATGCTCATATATACGCTTGGTCTTAGAGTAATGGTGGCATCCGAGGTTCTCTCAGACGTCCGTTAGGCATCTCAGATCGACACGGCCATGTTTACAAGTCCTTCCTTAGCCACTGACTAGTCGTGGGGATGTAGTGATTTTGGCATCGTCGATTCACTTTGGGCGGACCATGTGAGGTCGGACCAGTACTGAATTGGCTAGTTAAGCCGTGATGCGCTTTAGGACACGCTCTATGGCGCCCTTAACGGATTGGACATATTTCCGTATCAACACAATTGTTATTGTCCTGTTCGGATATTAAAGTATCTGATTTATTTCCTTTTACTGCTCTACCACTATTTCAAACTGTTTTTTTTTTTAAAAGTAAATTGAGGCTTCGTCTTGGCGTGAGCCCATCTCACGATAGACGGCAGGTCGCGCCAAAGTATTTTGGTTTTGGGGCGTGACAAAAGTGGTATCAGAGCCAGGTTTCAATTTTTTTTTTTTTTTTGGGTGTGTGCGTAAGATTTTGTTTTTGTGGATTTTAAGTTTGCTGTGTGACTTTTTTTTTTTTAATAACGCCACCCTTCGACAGTTTGAACTATGGAACTTGGTGGATCATCGAACAGGGGTAGAGGCCGTGGTCGAGGCCGTAGGATTGTTAACGACACTTCGGGAGAACCAGCTCATGAAATGGCTAATCACGAGGAATCGCCACGAGGTCCGGCCAATAACCGAGAGCTTAGATTGCTAGAGCCCTGACTACTATGACCAGTTTGTTGCAGCAACAGCAATAGCGTCAGCTTACTCAGGTTTCATATTTTGAAAGGTTTCAGAGGGTGAACTACCCTATGTTCACAGGGGGTTCGGATCCATTGGAAGCAGAAAGGTGGATCGACGGGATCGAAGAAAAGTTTATGTCGTTGGAGTTTTCAGAAGAAGCTTGGCTAAGGGTTTCCATCCCTCATATGATCGTTAACGCCAAATATTGGTGGGACACGACGAAGATTGCTCAAGGGAGCAATGTCGAGCCAATAACGTGGGGTAGGGTTAAGGAGTTGTTTCTGGATCATTACTTCCCAGAATCAATTAAGACGGCAAAGCAGTTAGAATTCCTCCAATTAAGACATGGTGATATGACAGTTTTGAAGTTAGCAAAGAAATTTCACGAGTTGGGTCGCTTCTGTCCTGCATACATGGAGTCCGAAGCTAGCAAGGTCAGCCTGTTTTGCAAGTGTCTAAGGGAAGACATCCGACTTAGTGTTCTTCCTCACTTGGATAAGAGATTCGTTGATGCTTACAACCGAGCTTTAGTCATGGAGGCAGCATTGCCGAAAGACCCGAAACCAAGGAAAGATTTTAAGAGGTCTTATGATTTTGATGGGGATGACAACACAAGAGTTAACAAGGAGGGAAGGAGCGAAGGCAACCGTTTCGCAGCAAAGTTCTGTGACTACTGTCATAGGAAACACCCTGGAGAATGTCGTTGGAAGACAAATGCTTGTTTTAGATGTGGTGATACCAAGCATAAAGTGAGAGATTGTCCGAAAGAAAACCCAGAAAACGCCGCGCCACCCGCTAACCGACAGTCTATTCAAGGGAGGAACAACGGAAGAGTGTTTGCTTTAATGGGAGCTAAGAATTCTGCTAGTGATGCTGCAGGAGAAGGTAAACTTCGTTTTTACTCGCAAAAGTAGGTGCTTGTCTGGTTATCGCAAGTTTCAGGACGAAACTTATTTGAAGGGGGGAAGGATGTAAAACCCGAGAATTTTATTTACCTTTATTCTATTTTTAAAGGTAGTGGGCAAGAGTGGGGTTTTTTTTTTTTTTTTATTTAGGTTTTCCCTTAAACTACGCAAGCCTCATTTAAACTCCTTTAGATCCTGAAGAAACCTAATTCCTTTTAGGCATCGAGCGCTTTCTGCAGACATTTCTCGGTAAGCAATCCTTTGCATTTTTCTGTACCATTGTAATTCTTCCTCAGTCATTCATCCATTAATTGTTCTCGACCAATGTTTCTTTTATCTATCCGTTTCTCTCTCACCAATTTCGACTCGTTACTGTTGTCTCTCATTCAAACCAATTGTGCATGTCACATCACCATCATCATTGCACCTCAAATATCAATTAATCCATTTTGTTCTAACTAGCTTTGACCACGTGAGTTGTTGATCCATTTTGTCCCAAGTTCTCTTTATTTAATTACCATCATCTTTACATCTCCAAGCTTTAGTTTGTTTCCAAAATATCAACCTTCACATGTACAATTTATCTGGGAGACTTCCAATATTTATCCGAGGGCGCTACTACACTGACTTGCTATAGTTCTGCTATTGTAATCTGTTTTCAAATTTATTTAGTAATTTGGTTTATTTTATTTTAGGTATTGAGTAGACCCGGTCTGTATTTGTTGGTGAGTTCCAAGCAATCGAGTTAGGTCGTCTGAGGTAAGGGGGATTTTCTGACACTTTTGCTTATATTTTCCGTATTATCGATGTATAGTTTTAATGTTTGACAAAGAACTTATGATTATTATATCATGTTATGGGACTTGATATAATATTCTATTCGAAAAGGATCAAGTATGTGAATTCCCAAAATAATGTTTTTGTGATGCATGTGATGTGTGTAAAATTATGTTTCTGTTACATGGAGACAAAATATGTTTTGAGCTAACAGTTTTACCTATGAATTCGGGCCTGCCTTTGACGGTGATTACGTCTGCTTTCGTTCGTGTTCCTTTAGCGGGAACTTTCATATGTTCGCTCAGGTCGACCTCGTACCGGACTTATACTAGTGGCCATAGTGTGACTCTGTCTGAGCTAAATGTTCTGATACTACTGTTCTGTTACAAGTACTCCATGAACTATTTTCTGGCTATGTGACTTATATTGTGTGTATATATATGTATGATTTACTACTCGCTTGATCCGTAAAAGTGCCGTGAGATTCACCTCACATTTTTTTCCAGATGATCTTTAGTGTCGACGAGTTCAGTGGTTGCTCTAAGTTTGAGTTCGGCCATTTCAGATTTCCTTTTGTTTAGACGATGACTCAGAGTTTGTTTTGACTGCACGAGTGGTCCGACTTTTGAGACAATTGTTATTGTTCGCTCGGATATTAAAGTATCCGGTTTATTTCCTTTACCGTCTACCACTAATTCAAACTGTTTTTTTTAAAAGTAAATTGAGGCTTCGTCTTGGTGTGAGCCCATGTCACGATAGACGGCCGGTCGCGCCAAAGTATTTTGGTTTTGGGGCGTGACATCTCAAGTTGAATTATTTCATCCTTAAAGTTCATTTAACATTCAAATTTAGGTTATAAATTGGAACTATCTTACCCTTGGAGTATTTTTCCAATACATTATGATTTTTTTCTTTGAAAGGAGTTCTCAAATTGTAATTATCTCATCCTTAGAGTTGGTTCGCATTCAAATATAGTTTGTAAATTGAATTATCCAATCTCAAAGTTTATTTTACCCATCAAATCGGGTTTACATTTTTGAATTATCTCACTTAGAGTCGGCTTACCTTTCAAATCGAAGTTATCAAAATTGCAATTAGTTAATTGTTAGAGTTGGTTTACCATTTGAATTAACTTTCTGAGTTGAAAATGACACGTTCTTAGAATTGTTTTACCTTGAGTTTCTAAGTTGGAATTATCTCATTCGTAAATTACTTTCCAAATTAGTGTAGATCAGACTTCTAATTGAGCTCCCAAGTTGATTTATCACATTTCTACCATTCATTTTATCTTTTGAACTGAATCTCAAGTTGGGAATTATACTATTCTTAGATTATCTTTCCAAATAGTGTGGTTTAACATCTTATTAGAGTTTACATGTTGTAATTATCACATTTTTTAGTTGGTTTGCTCTTCAAAATAGGTTTTCTAGTCGCTTATCACATCTTTAGAGTTTGGTTTACATTTCAATCGAAGTTCCTAAATTAGAATTATCTCTTTATTATAGGTTGTTTACTATTAGAACTGAGTTCTTAAGTTGGGAGTATCCATTTCTTAGAGTATTTTTCCCATATAGTGTGTTTTAGTTTTTGTATCTAGTTCTCAAATTGTAATTATGTCATTCTTTAAGTTTGTTATCCTTTGAATAGAGTTCTGAAATGAAATTATCATATTCTTAGTATTTTCCATAGGGTGAGGGTTACTTTTCAAATAACGGCCTCAAGTTTAAATTATCTAGCTCATTCGTATAATGTCTTTACCGTTTGAACTGAGTTCCTATGTGAAAAATATCTTAGTTTTAGATTACTTTTTTGAATAGCATGGTCACTGTTGAGGGATAAAACCTCAAACACCAACACTACTACTACAAGTAACCTAATCTAAGATCCATCTCCAACTTGAAGTCCGAGAGAAGGCTTGTCCGAGCAAGAGTACCTGAAAGGACTAAGTGGGGGAGGGGGTTAGATTGGTTACCCGGATTGCCTAAGTCAATCCGGAAGGAGGCTTTACTCAAAGGAGAGATGAAAGCTCTCAATGCAATAGTAATGGGAAAGGTAATGAAATCAAGGATGTTTAGGACTTAGGAGACAACACAATTTCCTAGGGGATTTCACTTACCTCAAGGTATTAGACCTTGTGTTATATTTATAGTTATCATATACTTATGAAGTAGCTCATAAGATGATGCCAAGTGTATGCCTCAGATTCGGACACCAATGCTACCTTTGGCCCATGGCCCATTAGTGAATAGTAATCCAATACTAATTAATGGGCCGAGGGTAGTTTGGTCCTTTCCTCCGAGAGTATCGTACGACGCTGGTCCGGTAAGTCCCTCTGACAGATTCGCATGATTGATGATCATTGGGTAACTCTAGGTGTCCGGACCTTAGAGTTCCACGGAAGCATCTCAAAGGTTCACTAAACACGCTTGGTCTTATCAGACGGTGGCCCGAGATTCTCTCGTCCGTCCGCTTAGCATCTTAGGACCGATAGCTATGTACTTGGGAGGACCAGTAACCTTTGTCGCTCGAAGTCATCCATCTAGCTTGGTCGGACCTAGTCGAAATGGCGGCCGATTTGTGAGTACGAGTCGACCGAGATGGTTCCTTTAGACGGACCACCAAGGTCGGACTAGATTTGGATGGCTATCTTAGCCTTGATGCGCCTAGCACACGCCTATGGCGCCTTAACGGATTGGACACATTTTCAGATTAACATATGTCCCCCAGCTTCAAGTATCTTAGTAGAAGATAGTTGGTAACTATGAGGGATCACGTGTCGTGGAGCGGTCCGAATCGTTAGTTAAAAGAAAAGGAAAAATCCTTTTGTCGGGATCCGCCGTCCGTGTCCTCATGATTCAATATATCTTTTCTCTTTTCCGCTTCATCCGAAGTTATCACATAACTGGACAGATGGAAAAGGTATTTGTATCCGAGATATACGGGTCCGAGTACGTTAGGATCCGACGTAAATCTTTCGAGGAAGATCAAGTAGAGGTTATCCGTGGGCCAAATTTGTGAAATGGTCCCGATGGACCTCCTAAAGAAATCAACGGGTCCAATGAGTTGCTTGTCCGCCCACGGGTAAGATCCCGAGGGGAACGATGCGACTGCTGGATTGGAAGGCCTCAACGGTTGAGATCAAGTGACGCGAATTCTCCGTCAGCACTAAACGTAATGCTACCGTTAGCCATCTATTCGTGATTCGTCACGACCGCTGGATTTGAACAGATCAACGATCGCGTTTAATCCTAAGTGATGTGACGCTGCCTTCCCACTTTGCCCTATAAATAGTTAGGCGATCGGTCACTTTCACACTTTAGCTAAATTGAAACTCGAGCAATCTTTAAGCTATTCAAACAACGCAAGATCGATCCGAGCAATCGACTTGTAAGACTTTGGGCTATCCAAATTGAGATCTCAGAATTCTAACAATATCCAAACTCGATCGTCTGCTGAACTTTCCTGCTTGAATATTAGCAAGTAAGTACCCTCATTTTTCGCTTTGTTAAAGTTGTCAGATTCGCTATACGCCTATCGCATGTCTAGTGTAGCTTCCCTTGCCGTAATTGTGCTTGTCTTTAGTAATCGCTCTTTATACCTTTGCTTGAGATGGTAGTTGATGTGTTTCTCAGATGCTTATAATATGCCAATTTTCCTCATCGATGCCTTGTACTTTTATTTGGTACGTCCCGTCCCACAACCCGCCTTGACAATGCATGCTTACTCGATGATAAATCGGTATTGTGGTGTTCATCAGAATTGTTTCTTTTATTGCCGTACATAAGGCGATTGTACAGGGCAGTAGCCTTCGCGGTGCTGTGGTCTGGGGCCCCCGCCCTTCGTATAGAAAATCTTAGGGTTTAAACTTTTTCCGACCTCGGACTTAATAAGACATATAAATGAACTCTGACAATAACAATCATCGCTTCAATTCGCTTCCTTCCGCCTAGGATGTCCGGAGCGATAGTCAAAACGCTCACGAGGTGCGGGATTACCGTGGATGGAGTAGATTCGGCGGTGAATCCATGGACGGAACGTGTCCGTAGAAGACTATTTCGTGGATGTCTTATCTTCCGAGATTCCGACGCCAGGCACGGAACCCATGAAATAAGAAATCCTCCGGACGGGCCAATGGTCAAGAAGGTGTTAATGAGGCGAGAACGTTATCCAATCTCGACTATAGCGTGTGGGAGAGCCTATAGATCCGAATGAGCTTCAACTTGAACGGGCAAAGCGACGGCGGGCATGAGGCTCATGACGGAGATGTTCGAGGCCGGAGTGGAGGACCGTGGTGGTAGAGACAGTCCGCCCAACTCGTACATCCGGGAGACCGATGGTGGTCGGGAGGAAGAAGGCGAGAGGAAGAAGGTGAAGACGGGAGGAGGAAGAGGAAGGTTCTCCTGGCGTCCGCCCCTGAGAGGTGCGGTCGCCGGGTCAGACAGACTTCAGTAGCCGCCAATCCAAATTTCGCTGGTTGAACGCCGTGGTGCCAAGGCGCAAGGATCAAATTCGCCCCGCATCCGCAGAGTGATAGCGATGAGTTCGAGAGCTAAACGCTGGACGGGCTTCTTCCTACCGCCCATCGAGGGTCCGCCCGAGGAGATTCCTAAATGAGGCTAAGATGGGAGATCCTCGAGTCTCAGAGAAATAATGATCCTCGATCCCATGCATTCTATAACCCACCCGGGTATATGTGCATGCACGAGGTTGCTTTCTCCTCGGATGGAAGATCCCCATTGCCGCTGAATCAAGAACATCCTCAACCATATCGCATAGTCCGAGTCGTTATCCCCAAGTCCCCGGGTAACCTTATTTGTTTTGTAATCTTTTGCAAGAAGAAGGCAAACAGGAATTTTGAGAACTTCAGCAATTTTTCCATGTCTCTTTCAAATCCGGGGAACTTTTTACACTTTTATGAATAGGAAACCTTATAACTTCATCTCGGACTCCATCTCGTCGGGGTCGAAATGGTGGGATAGGTACATTTTTGTAGATGGCTTTGAAGCCGTGGATGTCCGAGACAGAGGGAACAATGGGGCTGCCCACAAAATTCCTTAGAGAGAGTATCCCCGATCAAGGCCCGTCAAGAACGTTGTTCGGGTGGCGAGATCCACAAGAAGAATGATCCGCTTACCTACCTGCTCCACGGACTAATTTGTCAATACCGCCATATCTATGCGGACTGACCGATGCCGTGGAAGTCGGAGGAAAGACAGATTTCAGTAAGGAGTCTAACTTATGATTTGTGCGACTCCGTGTTTTGAATGTCTCGTTATGAATTTTCTCATCTCCGATATTCCTGTTGTTTTTCTGTTATTCGTCCACGTTCTGAAATGTTTACATTGCTATGTAGCTCACTGGTTCGACTATATCATGTCGACACTCGCTGAAAAGAAGAGGCAGCAGAGAGAGCAACAATCTCTGGAGGTCGCCGCCGGTCAGAGGGCCAAGATCATCAACACGTCCGCTGGTCTTCCTATGGGAGATCCCAAGAATGCGGCAATGTTCGCCGCAGAGGAGGAGAGGCGGGAGAAGATCCGCAAGCCCTCGGCGTGCCTGACAAGGGCAAAGCCCGTGTTACTCGGAGCGCTATCACCTGTCAGACCACCATCCGCCGGATCCGGCCTCAACAAGAAGTGTTCATGCGGATGCCATAACGTCTGGCGGAAGAGAAGAGCTCCCATGAGGCCTCCCAATCATAAGAGGCGCACCGTCATTGCTGCTCACCGACCAGCCGCTCTCGATAAGGAGTATGAGCGTGCTTGCGGACTTCCCGAGGTTGAGCAGATCGGTGGCCTCAATGTGCTATATCAGCAGGTTCGTGATCTTCTAATGGTTTTTTTCATTATGTGCTTATGACAAGCGTACGACTTATGCCTATACGGATTCTTTGCAGCTTAGGTGCTTCATCCGAGCTATGCAGTGGAAGGCGAGTGAGCGGGCTACCATTGAGCACGAGTTGTTCAAGGCCATGGCCAGGTCCGCGGATGAGGCCGAAAAAGTGAAGCAGTTGGAGATGCAGCTGAAGGAGCACGAGGTGAAGTTCCATAAGTCAAGACCACCGAGGCAATCAAGGACTTGATCAAGGTGAGGGTTTCACCCAGAAATAAATGAGAGCCTTCCGAGACATGAAGGATTTCTTGCTTGAAGACCTCCAATACTCACGTCTTGAGGCGGGCCGGGATTTCATGAGGTCGGATTCTTTCAAGTTCTTCATGGCAGACAAGTCCGACGAATCTCGGCTGAATGGGTTCTCCGCTGTAATCGGTCAACTACAGTCCAAGGGGCTACTTCCTCAAGATTGCAATTGGAAGGCGGAAGGGTTAAACCCTTCTGCGGATGCTAACGGCATGGAAGTTCCCGTGGATGTTGTCTCGGACGATCGGTTGGGCTGTGAGTTTGGAACTCCACCGAGGAAGGAGAATTGAGATCCAGAACGGACCCTTCCTTCCAAGTGTGTGCCGGATGCCTTAAAAGGTGTGCTTCATCCTGCTCGAGAATTACCGCCTTCCTCAAGGACTAGTATTACATGCCTTCCGGTAGTTGGTCTTGTCAAGACTTCAACTTGTTCGAGCTCATGGAGTCCCTTGCCGTCCAAGCCGCCAACTCGCTCATCACCGATCCGCCGAATTGAAGAAACAGTCCGAGCCACTAATCCTCGTTGAAGAATCCGGTATGCCCCGTGAAACCTATGTAATGTCCGAATCAGATCTCTTTGGCACGGAACGATGCCTTGAACAATGCCGCTTTATTTTTATCCGCATTAACCGCTCAGAAACAATATTTCTCGTAAGTCCGAGTCATTGCTCGCTTTCCGCTTTTGTTTGCTTCCGCTCATCATTCAGATGTTTTACTATCATAAAACACATCTTTAAAGAACACGGATCGCAGAGATGGCGTCCGACGAGAAGTCAAAACCATCGCTTTCACGAATTTTCGCATCATCCGTGATTGCTAAATTCAATCGACCTTTGGGATGCGTGATTCTTTTACAAGGAGGAAGGTGAAAGTTGAATTTGTCATTATTATCGGTCCCATCAACTTCCAAGCCGTCGGATGAGTGACATGTGTCGAGATCAGACGGTTTGTCACTACTATAAATAAGAAAGGGTAAGTGCCCTTTTCATCGTTGTACTTTTTAACCCTTTCTCCCGATCGATTTCCTATCCTTCCGTAGAGTCCGGCCCAAATGTCCGCCGCAGCCAGAGAACTAAACCATTCCAGTTTGATCGCTCACATCGGTGGATCAGGCTCATGGGTCAAGCATCCCCATATTATCCCGGAAGGGATCGCGGATGACCCAATCATTCTCGACTTAAGGGGACCTCCTCCGTGTCTGGATAATTAGTGGCTAGCCGCAGAAGGAGCGGATTGTGAGGATGATCCGCAGAGGATCCGAATGCAAAGAAGCTCAAGAAGCTCGCGTGGTGGCTCGAATCTCGTGGATCCACTTCGATCTAGTAAAGGAACAAGGCGGTATGCCTGTGGAAGCATGTATCGATCCTCGATCTTTCCAGATTGTACTTGCTATGTAAATGTTCGGATAATTTTGTTTATAAAATTAACTATTTTTCCTGATGAGATCGCCATCTTTTCTTGTGCAAGCTTCACGGATTATATCGACGCACATATTTTTGTAAAATGACTAAGAAACTGGACGTGGTTGATGGGCTTGTTTAGGCTTGATCGATAAACCCGTTCGCCCAACAATCGCTCAACCCAAATGAATAGTTGAAGCCCATTGTCAACGCCAAGTTCGACGACGGTTTGACGATATCGTTCACATTTCTATAAATACTCCGGATCCTCTCGCCTTGGTCGCAAATCCAACTTCCAATTTCCATATCTATTCAATTAGCAAGAAGATGATTTCGAATAGTTTCCTTCGATTTCGGCCCACTCTCAAGTCGGGCGTCATTCCGAGCTTGAGAGTGGCGGGTCTAGAGGGGAAAATTGTTGAAGATCACCATAGAAAAGTATAGATCTCGCTTGAATGTATATCCGTCTGCCTCTCTCGCTTTTCCAACCCCACTTTAGTGGTTCAAATCTCTTATATTGGAAATGGTTTTCGAATTTCAAGAGAGTTTGAGTCTCTAAAGCCGGTGAGGCGGAAATCCCTTCCTGTCCGTACTTTGTTTTCCCCGGGCACAGGATTGGCAATGCCACGTTTTGGTGGTATCATGAGGGATTCCACCACGCTTAACCATTTTCCTGCAGTGTAGATCGAGTTCGCCTCGCGAAACCAGACTCGCCGACATGGAAGAAGCTTTTTCCGACGGGGAACAATCTTTGCCGAGATGACGATCTTCGTAGACGTCGCTTTTTCATGTCAGGTCCGTAAGTCCGGATATCGATCCGAGATTGTAAATTGTATGCATAAGATTATGTATAATTCGTCTTTGTATGAATGAAATCTCTTGCTTTCCTTGTCATTAATCGAACGTTAAATCATATATGCATGGATCGAAAGATCACAAATCGAAAGATAGATGTTGTATTGATTTGCCGGAAATTCAATTACAACTTGTGGGCTCTAAGGCCAATGACAAAAGGATCGAAAAATGTAATCGGCGGAGTTCCGTAGTAATTTGTTGAACGAAATGACCAATCGATCTGAAGGAGATCCGCACAGTTATCTCTACGCATAGAACTTCTGAAGGTTCCTAGCATTCCACGGACGCTTGAGGGGATGTCCGTTCTCATCTTCTAATTCATAACTGCCATTCACTCTTGCATCGATAATCTTGTAGGGTCCTTCCCACTTGGGCTTGAGTTTTCCAATATTGTTCAAAATGTCGGCCGTCAAGCACCAGTCTCCGATTTGCAAGTTAGCCGTCAAAATTCCTCGTTGTAGGTTCGGGCAAGCTGTTCGATACCTATGGATATTCGCCAAAGGCCTCGACCTTTTCTGCTCGAGCAAGTCTAGGTCGGATATCCGAGCTTTGGCTTGTATCGATTTCAACTTCGATCCTCAAAGTCTCAATGGCAATCTCGACGGTATGACCGCTCCTAACCATATACCAAGGAGAATGGAGTTTCTTTGGTCGCAATTGCGGAAGTGGTGCGATGAGCCCATAGCACGCCTTCCAGTGCCGCCTACTTTCTCGGAAGTTCTCAAACGCTTCTCGTGATTTTGACTATTTTCTTGTTTGTGGATTCACCACCATCGGCTTGTGGGTATCCGATTAATGTGAAACGTTGTTCGATTTTGAAGGAGGCAAGCCATTCCTCGAGCCTACCGCTCGAGAACCGAGCGCCATTATCCGAGACTAGAACTTTGGTAGTCAAGCGGCAAATGATGTTCTTCCAAATGAAGGTCCGTGACTGACTTTCCGTGATAGTCGCTAGCTCCTCCGCTTCTACCCACTTGGTAAAATATTCTACCGCCACAATGAGAAATTTTTTCATTGGTACCTCTGAAATGGTCCGACAATATCGACAATTTAATCGATCGAATCTGACACGCTATGATTGACTTGAATCATAGGGTTCGCGGACGATGTGGATGTTTATGTATTGGCAATCTCGACATCTCCGGGCGTGGTCGGCGGAATCTTTACCGATGGTAGGCCAATAGTAGCCTTGTCGATGATTTTCAGGCGAGAGTCCTCCCTGAATGACTCCCACAGCCTGCTAGGTATCTCTTCCAAAGACGATTTGTGCTTCAGGGTTCAAACATCTCGTGAGTCCCTAAAAAGATCTCTTGTACAAATCGTCACCCATTATAAAGTATCTATTTGCTCGGCATTGCACACTGTTGATTCCGGCTTGATCGACCGCAAAGATCCGCTCTTGAGATAGTTAAAATGTCACCATCCAGCTTTCTTCCGTGTCAAGTATCATGATCACGAACCGACTCATGACGGATGAGTCAAGAATGGTGAGTAGGATTACTCTCCTTGTTCAGAGTCACCAGTCAGATGCGTATTTTGCCAAGGCATCACTCTTTCGCTCCAAGCTCTATCAAACTTTTCCAAGGTGAATTCTCAAGTGGTCGGCCTCATTCTTGAGTAGCTCAAGATACTTGATCATCAAGGACCTTTGTAGCAAAAGTTCTCAAAATCGGGCCTCGACGAGCCGTGAGTCCGTAAGCTTTGACCTTCCGGCTTGGAGGACTTGCCAGACGCAATTTCACTAAAAGTGCCTCATACTCAAATTTCATTGTTGGTAACTTTGAACTCCAAGGAAATCGATAGTCGAGTTCCGCGCCATCCGGCTCTTTAGGTAGATTCCACCTCCCACTCTTCCAAAGGAAGAACCATCCACTTCCAATGTCCAGACATCGGAAGGATGTTTTGGGTTTGAGATCTCCGCGAGCCGAGGTTCCGCCTCGATTCATCCCTTCCGTGATTTCCGCTCGATGTTGTCAAGACTGAGTTTCGGGAACATCACCAAGTAGGAACATTTGGTTGACCCAGTTTCCCATCCGACAAAGGAAAGGGCCATTGATGAACCGGCTTCTCGAGGTTTTCCGGGTTGAACTTTATGAATCGGCTGGAAAATATGCTTGGTGATTAAGCACTCGAGCATCCGCTTGTCGTGACTTTCTCTCAATCCTTCTCGGATAATCCGCTAAGAAGTCGGCGAGGACTTGAGCCTTTTGGCCGACGGAGCTCGGTAGCAAATGTCGATTCGCTTAGCTCGACGCCCACTTAGAGAGTCGCCCCGATTGGTCGGGCTTTCCTAGGACTCGCTTCAAAGGTTCCGCAGCTTAGTACCACTATTTTATGAGATTTAAAATATGGTTTCAACTGTCAAGGTAAACCAGAGCATACGCAAATTTCTCAATCTTCACATATCTTGTCTCCGCCCCGGCAAGGGCTTTACTAAGATAGTAGATTGGTAAATGATCATTAGCTTGAATCCGCACTAGTACGGAACTCATTGCCTCTTCCGTGATTGCTAGGTAGAGATAGAGTGGTTCTCCTTCCACGGGTTTGGAGAGCAATGAGGGAATGGAGGTACTTTTTCAAATTTTCAAAAGCCTCAGAACATTCCGCGGTCCACTCAAAGCGCTCTCCCTTCCGGAGGATTTTGAAGAACGGAAGGTTCTTTTCTGCAGATCGAGAAATGAACCGACTTAAGGACATTAGACGCCCAATAAGCTGTTGTACCTCGTTGAGGTTCTTCGAATGGGGCAAATCTAGGATTGCCTTGATCTTCTCAGGGTTTGCACTTATCCCTCTTTCTGTGACAATGTATCCCAGAAACTTTCCTCCTTTCACCCGGTACACTTTTCGGGGTTCAACTTCATTCCATACTTCCGAAGAATGGAAAAGCAATTGTTGAGATGCTCAATATGATCTTTTTCAGTCTTACTTTTAACAAGCATATCATCTACGTAGACTTCCATAGTCTTGCCCAACTCCTCCTTGAACATTTTATTCACCAACCGCTGGTATGTAGCTCCCGCATTTTTCAACCCGAATGGCATCACCTTGAAACAGTATACTCCTCCTGCCAAAGAAGGTCAAGTTTTGATGTCGTCTGCCATCCGGATTTGATAGAAGCCCCGATATGCGCCCATGAAGTTAGGAGCGCACATCCCGCAGTAGAATCTACCAACCGTCTATGCGAGGTGGGGATAAGGATCCTTCGACAAAACTTGTCGAGCCTTGTGAAGTCATTGCACATCCTCCACTTTCCCCGGGCCTTCTCGACGAGTACCACACATGCACTCCGAGTATCTAACTTCTTCAATGTGCCCGCTTTCAAGAGCCGGTCAACTTCTCAGAGATATGATTGCCCTCGATCGGGCCAAAGTCTTTCCTCTTCGTCGGATATATTTGATCGAGGATCCATGTTCAGACGGTGAACAAGGATTCTCGGATCTATTCCTTCAAATCATCAAGACTCCAAGAAAATACATCCCTATTGTCTCGGAGACAAGCAATAAGTTTCATCTCCACTTCTGTGCTCATCTCTGTTCCGATTCTAGTCTTCTTATCCGGGCTTCCAACAACAATTTCGATTTCCTTGAGAGTTTCGTGAGGCTCGATCCGCAGCTTCTATGGAACTTCTCCTTCCGCTTCCTACCCCTATCTCGGATTCTCCTGCTTGGGCGGAGAATAACTCGGATCGGAGGTCACCGTGGATCGCCAAAACGGGTCGATGCCCTTCTCGTGGACATAATGTAACACTCCCAAGCTTCTGATGTTTCCTACCTCTTCTCCTACTCAAGGAGTTGGAAATTTCATTCTGTAAGGTGGATGAAATAGCCCGAATTGGTCGAGTCCTGGCGCCCAAAGATGGCGTTATAGTCAAGGTCCGATCAACCAAGACAAATCGGACCGACCGTGGTTACTCGGTCGGAAGGTTCCGAAAACGGTAACGAACACTTCCTAGTGGTCTAATGCCTCCTCCAAACCCTAGTATAGAGGTGTGAACTCGTCAGAAGGATTCTTCCCAACCCATCCGATCTAATGTCCTCTTAGAGATGATATTCAAGAACTCCAGATCCACCGTAATTTTGTTCACTCGATAAGTCGCGATGGTCAATGAAACTACAAGAGGAACGTCCGGTCGTTAATCTCCTCGCCGTAGGAGGGGATTTCTATCATCGAAAGATATTGCATTTGTTCCTCGAATCATGGGCACCGTACGCCTATCATTGTTCAAGGTTTTGGGTGGTCCGCCTCAGATTCCTCGCTATCACCTCCAGAGGGTCCGCCATGATAGTGTTGATCACTCCAACAGACGGAGGGTTCTCCATTTCGCCTCATCACCAGATCAGACGGATGTCCTTCCATGCGGGCGGATAGCCCATCATGAGGTGGCAAAGATAGTGGGCGAGGTGGTGGGTCAGCAGTGCTATCCTCCTCCTCCGCCTCCGCTCTATCGCGCTCGGAGGGCTCGCCCGCATATATGTGCTCCTTCAACTTGCCTTCTCTCACCGTGTGTTCGACTGCTTTTAATCGGATACGCCATCGCCTCACGGCCTCGCTTCTTGTGAAATTTGCAGATCCTTCGCATTAAGCTTTCTCCGATTATGGGATGGCTTGCCATTGATGTCCAACTTTTTCTCAACAATAGTGGCCAAGATGTCGGATCTCGGCTTATTGAGGCACGTAGTCCGCGAATCTCCGGCGGACTCTCTCCTCAGAAATGCCTTTGTCTCGCGGATCTTCTTCGGTCAAACTTCTCGGCGCTGTTCTTGTCTTTGCGGTTCCTTTCCTTCTTCGATCCTCGCCGGAGGTACATTCCTTCGTATTATTCTCCGTGACATCACCTCCTCAGATGTCATCCAAGTGCTTTTCGCCTCACTTCGACTAGAGAGCTTCTTCCGCAGCTCTGAGTTGTAAGTATTAGCGCATGTGTGACGACCTTCTTTAATACTATGGGCTCAACTCGAGTACTTCCGTATTGAAGCGATCTAGGAAAGTTCAAGATCTTCCTGCTCCTTTCGATGACTTCGCCAGTGCTCTACAAGACGCTTTCTTCTTTTGATTTTCCTAACCGCTGCTAAGAACTTAGAAGATAGATCCGATACGACCTTATCGACTTATTTAGCAAAGCGTACCAATCCATAGCCGCGTCAAGAGGGTGGATGAGAACGTAAGGGCTTTAGTATTGTCACCACCCTTGGAATCCATCTTGATGTCAGACTTGTCAGTGACCCACGGACAAGCATCCCGTAGTAGTATTCCAAGTTCGAATCACTGGTCCGAGTTCCTATTTCTTTCCTTTTCCTCATGATATCATCACACGTAGGGTTTGGTGCACTTGTAGTGATCTCGCCGTGGTCTTTACCAGCGTCCGAGGTTCGGATTCGGGTTTCTAAAGCTTTTGTCGAGATTTCGGCCCGCCATGACCTCTCCCGTCTGCGGATGGATCGCGACATCCGCGGTAGTTCGCTAGCCGGACAACCGGAATGGTCTTCGCTACATGATCTCTCGCCCTCATGGGAGCTTGTCGCGACCTCCCCGCTGCTACCTCCTTCTTGGTACTCTCTTCTCCCATTCGGCTTCCTCACCCCGGACTTGCGGGCAGAGGCCCGCCGGTCTAGAAGGTTTCAGAATTCATGGGTACTGATCTCCCAACCTCGCTGGATCGAACGCCGTCTGCTTTCTGACAAGGCGGCTCGCTGAACCGGAGTAACCATCGCGGAGTGGCTTGCCGAGGGTGGGCATTGTTAGACCTAGGCATCCTCGATAATCGTGAGCAACCTATCAAATCGAAGTTTCACTTTAGTCCGAGGTCGCCAGGCGACAACGCGACCATCGGCATCGTAAACTATCGACTGGTAGGGCCTTGAGCTTCACGGAGAAGCTCGTATACCCTTCTCCATGGTCCGTAGGCACGATATTCACAGGACGTTGACCTCCTCTAAGCGGGCGCCTCTTCCTCATCCGAGGACGGCTCGGTCCGCCTGCCGCCGGATATCTCTTTCCAAAGGCTCCTTCCAGCACACGCCCTTCGTCCCGGGTGGGCGGACGCCTCGTATGGGCGTGGTGGTGTTCCCACGCCTCAAAGACTAGTCCGAGCTGCTCGTTTCGCTGCTCTAGCCATCAAGACAACACAAACATGATCTTTTGTAAAGATTCCACAGACGGCGCCAAAATGTTGAGGGATAAAACCTCAAACACCAACACTACTACTACAAGTAACCTAATCTAAGATCCACCTCCAACTTGAAGTCCGAGAGAAGGCTTGTCCGAGCAAGAGTACCTGAAAGGACTAAGTGGGGGTTAGATTGGTTACCCGGATTGCCTAAGTCAATCCGAAGGAGGCTTTACTCAAAGGAGAGATGAAAGCTCTCAATGCAATAGTAATGGGAAAGGTAATGAAATCAAGGATGTTTAGGACTTAGGAGACAACACAATTTCCTAGGGATTTCACTTACCTCAAGGTATTGACCTTGTGTTATATTTATAGTTATCATATACTTATGAAGTAGCTCATAAGATGATGTCAAGTGTATGCCTGATTTGGACACCAATGCTACTCAGCCCATGGCCCATTAGTGAATAGTAATCCAATACTAATTAATGGGGGAGGGTAGTTTGGTCCTTTCCTCCGAGAGTACTGTTCAAGACGCTGGGTCCGTAAGTCCCTCGACAGATCTCGCATGATCGATGATCGCTTTGGGTAACTCTAGGTGTCCGGACCTTAGAGTTCCACCAAGCATCTCAGTTGGTTCTCACAATACGCTTGGTCTTATCAGATCGGTGGCGTCGAGATTCTCTCGTCGTCCGCTTAGCATCTTAGGATCGATAGCTTATGTACTTGGGAGGACCAGTAACCTTTATCGTGCTCGAAGTCATCCATCTAGCTTGGTCGGACCTAATCGAAATGGCGGTCGACTTCAGAGTACTAGTCGACCGAGACGGTTTCCTTTAGACGGACCACCAAGGTCTGACTAGCTTGATGGCTATCTTAGCCTTGATGCGCCTAGATACGCCTATGGCGCTTTAACGGATCGACACATTTCGATCAACAATAATTCTTCAATATAATTTTCAAGTTGAAATTATATCATTATTAGAGTTATTTTGCCCTTCACCTCGAGTTTTCAAGTTAGAAGCCAACAAAAGTGTTTGTTATACAACTAAAACTCAACTTTAGTCGAAGCCTGACACTGATCTTGTTTGCCATCGACCTTAATCGAGTCGGAACAATGTCCGCTTAATCCACCTACTATTCACAACTCAATTAAATTTCTCTCTACCTACTATTTTCTCTCACTTTACTTTTTGCATATATTATAACAAACTTTAAACTAATCAAAAATTGTTTAAAAATCTTACACACATCATTTAACTATTACACACTCTATATAACAACCATATAAAACCTATAAAATTTCAATTCCATCCCAAACACAATTTTTCATAAATCAATTAAGTTGAGTTACTATTCATCTGTTAAAGTCCGATATGTTAAAGTCGTATGCCAAACAACCTATAAGTATTCCATTGTTAAACTTGTTTACCCTTGTAACAATTCCTTTATCTAGTTCCTTAATTTAGAAGAGTAAAAATAAATGTTGCCCTGTTATTATTGATATAAAGTTTGAAATAGTATCGTATTTTAGAGTTAGTTAAGCTTTCGAATTGAGTTTCTAATGAATTATCCATTGATAGGAAGTACTTGGTTGAGAAAGCCGGTGAATAACTCAGGGGGAACACTTGGTTGGGAACCTAGTGTATTTAGGAATCGATAGAAGATATTTGTAAGGTGAACTCATTTATCTGTCTTAGTGGATTCTAGGTCTGAGAAAGGCCGAAGTGGATTAGTTGAAGGATTACGCCACCTTCAGATACCACTATAAAGATCAATGTTATTTACTTTATGCAATTTATTACTTGCTTTATTTACCTTGCTGAGTATTTACGCATATCTTGCTGAGCACGTGCACTTATCATAGAAAAGTCTTCTGCTCTCTGAAATTAAGTATCAGATTTCTTCACAAATATCTGAGAAATTGTGTTTATCGACAAAAGTTGTAAAAGACTATTCACCCCCCCTCAAGTCTTTTCCCTTTGCCGTTATCTGGCCCAACAAGTGGTATTAGAGCAGGAGGTTCCCAAGCCTTCTGCACTGAACCTAGATCCCAGATAAGTGCCCACTAACTGCCTTTCACCTACACTTGATTTGTCTGTTTAGTGTGTTTGTTGGTGATGTCTTTGACGTCAATTCTCAAGCCAGAGAATTATGAGAAATGGAAGAACAACATGATGCTCCACCTAGAAGCCATCAGTGATGAAATGATCGAAGTAATAAAGAATGGCCACATAGTCATTCAACAACTCAAGCAGGTCATGGAGGTTTCTATTGGTAGAGACAGAGTTCTAATCGATGAAGAACCAAGTGGTGGTTCTCACAAATGTGTGCTTCAACCAAAGGTAAGACCCATCGTCAAGTTATTTACGAGCCAAAGCCCAGAGAGCTCTGGACATCGGAAGATGCCAAGAGAAATCGACTGGATGGTCAGGCACATAATATCATCATACGTTCCACTCCAGAGCACATACATTGTAAACTGTGGGGTGAAAAAACGGTGAAAGTGGCCTGGCAACTGATTGAGGAAATCTGTGCCGGCACTGAGAAAACAAAGGAAAATAAGTTCGAAGTTTTGAAGCTCAAATTCCAAAACTTTAAACAAGGTCCCACAGACTTCAAGAACTAGATTTCGTTCACAACATTGATGAGTGAAATGGCAGACTTGGTGTGTTGGTCCAGATAACGGCAAAGTAAAAGACTAGGGGGTGAAGAGTCTTTTAAAACTTTTGTCGATAAACACAGTTTCTCAGAAACCCCCAGGTTTCTGATACTTAAATTCAGAGCGCGGAAGACTTTAAGATAGGTAAGTGCAGAAACAATAAGTAAGTGTGCGCTTATCAAATGTAAAGACAGAAAGGTATATAACATGTTAAGTATAGTGGTATCCGGAGGTGGCGAATCCTCCAACTAATCCACTTCGGTTTTCCGAGACCTAGAATTCACTAGAATGATAATTGAGTTCACCTTACAATAATCCTATTCTAAGATTC
Source organism: Plantago major (assembly GCA_026545765.1). Classification (NCBI taxonomy): domain Eukaryota; kingdom Viridiplantae; phylum Streptophyta; class Magnoliopsida; order Lamiales; family Plantaginaceae; genus Plantago; species Plantago major. The sequence goes on along the minus strand of CM048839.1, from coordinate 64,171,833 downwards.
CTAAACAAATGGTTCCCAACCAAATGTTCCCCGAAGTTATTCCCCACTCCAGAGCTAAGTACTTCCTCTACTCAGATAACCTTGAGTTATTCCCCGATTTCCCAAATCAAGTACTTCCTCTACTCCACGCCTTGATGGTGTTGGTTATAAGGTTTGTCGAGAGGCTTCAGATAACTTTTCGCTTATGTTTTCAGAGAGCCTAATAGAACAAGACTACGAATACACTTGTTCAAAGGATGGCGCGCTTCTTTATCGACCCAAGTAATTGATGTCCGCTCGAGAATGAGCTTCGTAAAGGGTATCCGATAGTTCAACTCTTTCACTAATAACAATCTCTTGTTAAGGTTCGTGACAACTTAGAACTACTAGTGATTCTTCAAGCAATGTAAAAGCTTTCGTAAAGGGTAGTAGAGTGCTTGAGAGAATACTTTGCTTGATGGTAAGTTTGCAAGATAGAGCGCTCTAAGGTATGTTCTTCAAGCATCTAAGTGTGTGATATATATAGATAAATTTGAGAGGCGTCAATTGTATCCACAGTTTCTCTATCAAATTATATCCGCTTATATCTCGAACTATGTACGATAAGTCACTATCTCATTTTTCGTAGAGGATCGCTATAAAGATTTATGCCGATGCATTTAATGCATAGTAATCGCTCATTGTCCTTTAGTCTCAACGGATACATGAGCCTTCTCGATGGCTTGCATGCTCCATACTCATGATGTCATATGTTCGTAATCATATCCCAAAATAAGTTAATATACTCAAGAAAGGATTAAGGACATAGTCTTTCCGAAGTTAGACTAAACCTTCAGGTCTTCATAAACCTTGTGCAATCTTCGCCTTCTAATCTTCGTAAAAGCTCCATTGCTAGGATTGATCTTCATGGTCTTCTTGAAATAAACATTACACTTGAGACCTATAATCCTAATACAAGATTTACTAGACTAATCATACTCAAGTGATTTCCTCTTTACAATGTTCAAGTGAACCAAGAGCACTTAATCACCTTTTCCGGTTAAGATAAGAACATGTGATGAGTGATCAAAACCAATGTATATTCCTAACAAATTTCCCCTTTTGATCACCATCCATGACTATCTTTCAAGTCCTATTACAAAATTGTAATCCTCGAAGAGAAAAACAATCCACCACTTAATCATTTCAAATGATATTCAATTTTAGTCAATTATGCGTAAAGTAAACATCAACCAAATCACAAGAAGTGATCTTTGGCCGATAAGTTGTCATCTATTAAAATGTATCCGAGAGTATGATCTTTAGATAGGTACAGCTTACGTAGTAAGATGCAACTTTACAGATAGAGAATTTTAGAAACAATCAAGATTACAAAAGTAATAAAACAAACTAAGTAAATTAGAACAAAGGAGAGTCAAGCTCCAAGAGAGTATTTTAATGTTACTAGTCTTCAAGTCTTCGTAAACACAACTTGGGTTCAGGATACCTCAAGTTCTTCAAAGACTCTTTCGGATCACCGACATGATCATCCACTTTTCGCATTCTCGGACATAGTCATAAAGAATCCTTCCGATGTAGAGCTCATTTTCCGGATAAGTCACATATTTCATGGTAACTCTTGCCAAGCTTGTGATTCTTCCGCACAAAATGTTTGACCTGTATACTTTCCTGCACCTGTGCATGGTCTACTTGGCAAATGAGATAGGTTGAAATATCAGATATTTCTTCCAGATAGTGTATATCATCTAGGTATTCATCCAATGTCATATAGAATGACTCATAGGTTGAAACACCTAGTTTGTTCTTTCTAACGTAGCTACCATCCAGCTTTTCTTACCTTGTGTACATCATCGTTTTGGGTAAGGATGTGCAAAAGAAAGATCCATCTTTCCGCTTCATTCCTCTTTTCTACTTCAAAGTTTAACCAGCATGAAGGTGCTAAGGCTTTAGCAATTCGTCTCGCTTCTCTCCATTTCTCGGATCCGTTGAGGATGGAGTTGGAAACTTATCATTGACAAGTAGATGTTCTAGTTCTAGAATCCAATACCCTCTTTTGTTCGTAATGCACCTATATGAAGATTCTTCATTACTAGTCTTCATATACTCAATGTGGGCATCTGGCCTTTCTTGATGTGTTTCATTGTTTATTCCGCCAAACCGAAATCCTCCTCGCTTTTCTGCTTGGTGGCCTTCCGTCAGAGATCCTCTAACCCTTTCTTCCCGCCTTGGCCAGGTGGATGTTCCTCAGATAGACTTGGTGTTGCTGTAAGGAGTTCTCGCTAAGGGCTTTCGCCAGAGGAGGTTGTGAAGTAGTTGCTCTCCTTTTCTTGTGAAGTGGATGTTCATCGTAATCATCCTCATCATCATTGTAGTCCAAAATTGGAGACTTGCAGCTTTCGCCTCTTACTTCTCCTTCTTCCTTTTCTTCTTCTTCGTAAGTCTTCTTCTTCGAGATTATAAGTGACTTGGTTCCCTAGTGACCATACTTCTCCTTCTTTGCCGGGTTGATCCGGAACAACTTCTTCAAGGGTGTTCCAAAGGGTGTCCTTAATGACAAGTTGACGGAGGAGGGAGGATTTGATTGTTTTCTTTTCTTCCTCCCGCTTTCTCGAGGCATCTCTTCTTCCCCTTAGTCATGAATGACCGACTCATGATAGCATAAGCTTCGTAGAGAGTTTCAAAGTTTTTCCGAGATTGTTGTGCACCCCGACTAATTCTTGAAGTTCTTTCTTCAGCCGTTGTTCTACCTAACCGCCTCGCCCTTTCTCGCTGAGCTCTTCAAGCTGCCTTAGGATGGCGCTGTCATGTGACAAGATGGTCGGGTTTCATTCATTGTCAGATTAGCATTGTTATAATCCTCATCCCCGATTTAACCCTAGGTCTTTTCCGAGAGAGAGCGATGCTGGTTGCTCGTTGAGTAAAGCAAAGCCCAAAGGCTTCATCTCTTCTCGACGGATTTTAGCACTTTTGTATCGGGGCAACCAGTGTCTTTCCGAGTTCTAAAAGACACTGCTCCTTGCACGGTGCTCTTCACTTTGAACTACTTGGTGCAGAGAATATATGAGGAGCAAGTAGGGCTCTTTGTGCCGAGTGACAAGTCTCTCATCTTCCGCTTCAAAGGATCAAGTTGGGTTTCAGATCACTATCATAATCCTTTTCGATTGTTTGCAGATTGACAATCTTCTTCCGCTTCCATCAAGTGCCGCCTTCCGAGAAGATGTAGAAGGTCTTTCCGATGCGCCTCAAGATCATGCTCTTTCATCATCATTGTCATCCATTGCATCTATTTCAAAGAATGTGACAACAATGGCATTCTTCAAATTTCTTTGCTCATCTAGGAGTGCTAATTCTTTCGCATTAGCTTCTTCGAGCTTTTTGATTTTGGCTTCCTTTTCATCAACAAGAGCTTGAGTCTCAATGTTGATTCTCTTCTTCTTCCAATACCTTCCGAGTTGTTCAATTCTAAACTCGGTCGAAATTTCTTCTAAGGCATCATTGTGTTCAAATTGGGTATCTTGATGAGACTTGGGAGGTGATGATGGAGCTCGAGCAAATTGAGGGAGTAGCCTTTTCCACACTCTTTGCTAGCTCAATCCCGCTTGTCCAAAGTTGGATCATCATCCCGATCATCATCATCATCACTCTTGTTCTTTGTTTCTTGGTCGATGCTCAGAGGAGGTTCTTGATAATCATTTTCATCCATCTCCTCGCCATCTTCCTCAAACTAGTTGATCACATTTGGATAAGTAGTGAGCTTGCGGGCAATGCGACGGGTAACCATCCGCCTTGGTTTGAGCATCCGCACTTGAAATCGCTATAAGTTCAGGCTACTTCATGAATGAAGTCTTCATGCATTAGAGTGGCAAATGAGTAGACTCAGAGGGAACAATGCATGGATATAATTATCCAGATTTAGGGCAATTGCTCTCTTTCGACGCCGATTTCGCTACTTCGTAAAGGTCACCTTCGAAGTTTCTCGCCATTGTCAAGCACTTGAGATGTTTCTTTAAGGTGCTTCGAAGGCCTCGAGTAAATCAACTGGCACTAGACTTTGAGCTCGAAGAAAGTGTTCAAGTTAGTTTTGTTCAAACCACTTGTTAGTATCTGTAGGTGAGCTTAGCTCGAGCATACCGTAGAAACACTAGCTCATCTTGATTTTTACTTTGGGCATAGAGGCCTCAGATACTTTGGGTGAGGAGAAGTTTTATCCTCATCAACCTTTCTTTCCGCTTGAACTCGAGAGTTAAAATCAAACATGTTTAGAACTTTTATGTAAAAGATAGGAAAAGTGCTTTCTCGAGACTTCACTTACTTCCAAGTGAGGAAGCTCAAGAGATGTTCCTCGTAAACCTTGGGGTTCTGCACCTTTTCGCAGATAACGCTTGTTCAAGCAGCTTTAGTTTCTTTTCGAGGAGATGACACAATTGTTTCTCCATCCAATTGTTCTTCCGACCGAGCTCGTAAGAACAAACATAAGAGATTTTAGTAGTGGGTTTTTGAGCATCTGCTGAAGAAGACTATTATAGATTACTTACCTTCTTAGTAGAAGGCTCAAGAATACTTCCTCGTAAAGCTTTTTAGCTTCTCGAATTCTAGTTTTGGGGTGTTGGTTCCACCACCACTACTTCCTCGCTTGGAGCCTAAGATGAGGTATTAAGAATATTAGAACATCGAGCAATTTTAGTTAGTTATTTCTTGTTCAAGGATAACTTTTACTACGCAGGGATGTGCTCTTCTTGATGTTCGAGGTTGAGGAACCTCTTCTTGATTCAAAGGTGATGTTTTCCCCGAAAGTGTGTCTCCAAGTCGGGCTCAGAATAAATACAAATTTTATGAGTAACAAGTTAACATACAATTATGTCGACATGTTAGATACAAACTATCTTTGTTAATTTAATAAAGTTAGTCGATCATTGATCTCGAACTTGTGGTAATTCCACGCCTCTGTGCTCATTATTGATATCCTCCGCAGATTATTCGAGTCTCCATCTCGCTTGATCCTTCTCGAGAGTTGAGCTTTCGTTGTTGAGGAACCTGCTCAAGAATGTGGTTTCTTCAAAGAATATTAAGGCTGCATTGTGGATGTGGAAGCAATGGCAACATCTTCCATCATTCTATCTTCCTCACCCAGCCTTCTTCTTCCGTCAAGTAGGGGCTCTTGTCTTCAAGAGCCGAGCTTGATGCTCCTCCACGGGTCTCATACTTGAATCTTTGAGTACTTCATCATCCTCGTAATCACTATTCTATATCGGTGCGTACTCCATCTATGATATTTCTATCATCTCCGGAGAGTTCCGGAGCATTCGGTTCGTGACTCTCGGGGCATTCTCGATTTGTTTTCTCGAAGGCCCAACATCTTCTCGAGACCTCGCTTCCGTAAGGTCAGGCTTTGTATGATTAGGGACTTGAGGCTTTTGCTATCACCTCTTCGGGTAACCGGAGGTTTAGCTTGGCTTGCTCGTAGATCTCACCTTGTCAGCGCTTTTCTTCTTCGCTTCTCGAAAAGCGCTTTCAAGAAGAAGTTTCTCCTTTCTTCAAAAGCGTGGTCTCAAAAGGAGTCAGTGGATCGATTTCCGCTTCTCCGAGTGATTCCTATTGTTTGCATCGTGTATCCCGAGACCAAAGTATATCGCCTTTGGCTCAAGGCCATTGATGATTTTGGCTCAAATTCTCAATGTGTCCAAGAAATTTGTCAAGGCGCATTTCCAATTGAAGTGGGTTTCGCCTTCATGCTTCTTGTTCAAGATGCATCATCATCCATCTCTCCATGCTTATCTAGTTCACTCCACCTTGTTGCCATCAAAGCAAATCGGACTGTATTAAGAGCTAAAGTACTCCAAGAGCTTCGAGATGACTAGTTCGATGGCCTTCGTAACAAAGTCTCCGCAACCTTTTGCATTTTCTAACCGGATTGCTTCAAATAGCTCTTTTCGCCTTGAATCATGGAAGGCCCTGATGTTGATGTCTTCAAATGTTCCTCGATTTTCAATCTAATATCTTGCGTAAAAGTCTTACCAGAACAATATCTCGTCTCGGACTTCACCTGCATGTATTTTTCTTCTTCATCATTCACAACTTTTGTGAAGATTTTGAGTTGTTATAGAACCCAATACATCCAAAGGTGGATAGTCCTTCTGGTGCAGATAGAAGCTTGTAGATATGGGAATTCTTCAAAGATTTCCACACGCTTCTTTCCGTTTGAAGATATAATCACGATACATATCTTTACTAGAAAGGCTCTAATTCATTTTGTGTTTAGGTTCCAAATGATGGGGTAAACTTTCCTGTAAGGCATTTATTCAACACCTTAAGTTCTTTTCTCCTGCTTTTCAAAGAGAGCAGAGGATGTTGCCTTAGGGTTCTCGGTGGTCATCTTCGTGCCATCTCTTATATGTAGTTTAGAGTGAGTGTTTGTCAGATGAATATTGCACAATTAATAGAGATTAGTCTTTCTTTTCAGAAGACTAAGCACAAGAAATTGAGCTTTGCAGAGGGGTTTTGCAGAAATCTTGAGAGATTTTGCTGTTTTGATGCAAGTTTAAAATTTCGGAATTGGTAAAAGTGTTTGTCTTTTGCCCAAATCCTATATATATAGCGTATAAAATGTACATAGATACAACATATATATAGTCAATATGAATGTTGTCTTTGATCTCAGATAGGCGTGGTACGCCCTTCAGATTTCATTAAATGCGAGCGGGCCATGTCTCGCATTTCTCAATGTACATTACTTGCTTTGTTTTAATCTCAACCGCTGAGATCAAACGCTTATTCATCAAGAGCTTATATTGAATATCTTGTAATGATATCAATCAACAAATGGTAATGTGCCATTTGATGGATTTTTAATATGCTACATTCATCAGGTCACTTAGTAAAGAGTAGGAACACTTAATCGCTTGAGCTTATCATTCCGAGTGTCAAGTCCTTATCTATATATTGTTTATCATGAAAATGGTAAAATACAAGACATCGCACATGTTTGACTTTCGTAACTTATACCTTATGGGCTGTGTGTCCATTTCTCTTATGACTAAATAGCTTCAATTCAAGGTCGTAAGCTTCATTGTTCAATGTATTTGACCCACTCTCAAGAAGTATGTTCTAGTTTTATTTACTTATTAAGTGTAATTTCAATTTTGCCTTTCCTCGATACCTGCCCAGATGTTTTGCCTTTCCGAGTGTTGCTACTCGTAAACCTTTGCATCACTTCTTATCAATCTCGGCTTTCTCGAGAACCCGCTCGAGGCCTACTCACTTATTCGCCTTTTAGAGATTCAGGACAATTTTTCAAATTCTTAGCAACCCATTAATCCAAGATTATGTCTTAAGGTCAAGAACCGGATTTCTTGTAAGGGCTTAGTGAAGATATCCGCAAGTTGGTCTTCCTGCTACAATCTTGAGTATCTCTATATCGCCTTTCTCAACATGGTCTCCGGCGAAGTGGTGTCTAACATCAATGTGCTTTGTTCGCATGGAATTTGTGGTTCGTATTTGCAATAGCACTTGTGTTATCACATAAAATGGAGTTTTCTTCATCGAGTCCATAGTCTTCTAAGTTGTCATTGAATCCATTTAATTTCCGTGGTAGAGGTAGAAGTTGCAATTGAGTTTTGTTTCGCTAAACCATGAGATAAGTCTAGTTCCTTAACCGACAAGTTCCCGAGGTACTTTTCCTATCAACCATTGATCCAAATAATCAAGATCTCGAGTAAGCCAAACTCAATCCACTTTCTTTAGGATACCACAAACCACATCTACACTTCCATCCAATATTTTTATAGCATGATTGCAAGGTGTGATTTGACTGATTTTGTTTGAAATCAGCACACATCAAAAGCATTATATTGAATGTCCGCTTCATAAGAAGGTAAAGTAGTGAACCTATCAATTTCCTATACTTGTGTTCATCAACACTTTATCCCGATTCAAGATAGGTCATCTTGTTCCTATGCTCATAGTATCTTAGCATTCTTTAAGGCTTAAGTTTGAACTTTGAGCATGTTCAGATACTTTGTCCGACTAATGAATATTCCATTGAGTGCTTGACTTGCAATCCTAGGAAATAGTTCAATTCTCCCATCATGCTCATCTCAAACTTACTTTTCCCGAGATTTGCAAAGTCATCATCAAAGTTGCTTGTCCTTAGATCCAAATATGATGTCATCAACATATACTTGAACTAAGAGTAGTTTCCCATGGTTTAAAGTAAATAGAGTTTTATCAACTTCACCTTCTTGAAACCACTTTCCGTAAGGTATTTGGCCAAAGTGTCATACCATGCTCTTGAGTCTGCTTCATAAAGAGCTTTCAGAGCTTATAGACCATTCTACTTCTCGAGGAAACTTAAACTGTGGTTGTTTAACATAGACTTCCTCAAAGTTCACCATTCAAGAATGCACTTTTGACATCCATCCGATAAACTTTAAAGTCTTAAGGGCTGTGAATGTCCTGAGTTCTTCTTCAAGGAAAGAGTCTCGACATGATCCTATCGAGCAACAGTATATAGTTAGCTCGATGAAAATCTTCGCTTTCCGGTGAATTCCTATAGGAAATTCATCATGTCCGAGAATCATCTCGTGTTACTAGCATTTCATGCTTTTCTTCGCCGAGTCATCCTCCCTTTCCACAATGATGTTTTTTCTTATTAGAGTTCCTTCGTAATCCTTTATCATTAGTTCTTGAACCTTTTCTCCGAGTTCCAATGCCATAAGTGTTTTCGCTTTCATAGAATACAACATGAACTGATTCTTCAATCACTTTGTACTTTTGTCAAACCTGTCAATTCATAGAATAAACAAGAACACACCTTCATCCGCTTTTGGTTGAAATGTTCTTAGATACTCTTTTCCATTGTTAAGAACAAAACATCTACAACCAAACACTTTTAGATGTTCATATTAGGGGTCTAGTCCCAACCAAGAGTTCATATAAGGGTCTCATCATGGTGTTTGTTTATCAAACATCTGCTCCTGTAGCATGTCAGGTTTATGCCTTTCAACCCAATAAACTTCACTTATCTCAAGGTCGCTTGAACAATGTCCTTGCCGCTTCTTTATGTTCTATTTTTCCTTTCTTCCAACACCATTTTGTTGTGGTGTTCTCAGAGGAAAGTTGTCAGAGCAATTGGTACCTTTTAAAACTCCTTTGTTATTGAATAACGTCGACAAACCAGCATCTATGGGTCCGTGAATGATTGCAGATAATTTGTCATTTGTCATTTTCATGATTTCAAGCTTTATTCAGCAAGTTTGATATCTCCACCCTTGCATCGAGATTTGTGCTTCAAAGACAACCCAAGTGAATCTCGAGAAGTCATCTACAACAACAAGACCATACTTCTTTCTGATAGTTGCGGGTCTAACACTAGAGTGTCGATTTTGGACTTGAAAGAGATCTTAGATTGTTTGCCCATCCGCGTGCGTAATGTATACCATCCTTTCGAAAGATGTTTTGGGAAGGTCAACCACTAACTCTTTCTTCGCAAGTTTGTTCGTAGTTTTGAAATTTAAGTGACTCATTCTTTCGTGCCATAACCGGTGCTCTTCTCAGGACTGATCGACTCACCATGAGACATTCTTCGATGGCAGATGCCTGGCAACATGAAGATCGCTTTCCGCCGAGCAACCAAGACTCTTCGCCGCTTGACTCATTGTCTATAAGTTTGCAATACTTTGCTTAATTTCACAAGAAATCCTCGTTCGCAAACCGGCTCATGCTAAATAGATTATATTTCAAACCCTTAACATGTAATACGCCGCTGATAGTTAATGATCCTAATTTGACGCTACAAATCCTTAGAGGGATTTAATTCTCCTCAAGAACTGGCGTCCGTCCATTGTTGCAAGTTTTGTAGTTGACCAGATTTGCTTTGTCTCCTGTCATGTGCTTTCCGCATCCACTATCAAATAGCCATTGAGCCTTAGTCCAAGAAGCGCTCTGCACAAAACAGGAAACAGGAGTTAGGTTCTTGCCTGAGATAGAACCATTTAGACTAAACATTCTTCCAAAGAGAATCCACATTTTAGTGAATTTCTTGGGAGTTTATTTTTGTCTAACTTGATCAAGGAGATGCAATAAAATCGCATTTTGATCTCAATTTTCCTTCTTGGGTGTTTCTAGGTGTTCCTTTTGGTGCTTTCTCGACCTCGGTTTCGATTGCTTTTCAAAGAAACTTAGCCTTTCCGCCGTGTTCCTTCTAGCTCGCATTTAGTTTTCAAAGGCTTGAGATTTCTTCCACTTCGCCTATTAACGCATGCAATATCACCGCGCCATTGTTCTTGTCCTTCCTTATATTGTTGCGTAAGAACTTTTCCAATAGCACGATAGCCAATGCCATTTCAACACCTTTGGCTCCGAATCGCTCTTCGAAGTTTTACTAGTTTCTGCACCATCTTTATTTTCATAAAATGGTACAAGAGAGAATTTGCCTATTCCTCGCATTCTTCCTTTCTTAGTAAAGTAGCAATTGATGGTTACATGTTCGAGGGTAATGTTTCTTTCGTAAACCTTATCCGCAAGTTTCGTGAACTTGTTGTTCTTTCAAAGGTCAAGTTGCTACTCCTTTTCCTTTGTCTACTACCCCAGCTTTCGACCAATGCTATAGTGGTTGAAGAACCATTCTCAATGACCTTTTACAAAGGTCAACCTTTCATCACTCTTCTTCGAGGAGATGAATTACTCGATTGTTCATCAAGTCCAAGTCCATCTTTCCGAGAGGGATCTGATAGATTGAACCTCAAGGAGAGTGTCACTAGCCTTTGCATAAGATTGAAGGATAGCTCTTTCTTTCTCGAGTTCTTCATTCTCGTAAAGCGCCTTCATCATTTTCTTAGTAAGTTCATCCAAGGCTAGTTTGTGAGAATTTTATTCTCGATATCCGAGATTTCGTAAAGGCTATTTCAGTTCTTGTTCTCAGATACTCGTTAGCTCGTAAACCTCTTTTCAAGAGTTTCTTTGCTTTCCTCTAGAATTCCGGTTTTGATTGTGCTTCCAAATTCTTTCTCATAACGATCCAATTCACTCTTGACCAACTCGCATCCTCAATTCCATCGTCACTCTCATAGTACGTAAATTGTGAATTGTTAGTTACCTCATCACCATAAGACACATTTCATCGTTGAGATGTCCGAAAGAATCTCAAAGAACTCCACACATTTCTTTCTTCTTAAGGTCAAGTCAATTACATCATGGGTGATTCCACATTGGTGATGGTAGGTTCGAGTCATCCGAATCTCCATTTTTAACTGCCTCAAAGTCTAGAGCATCAAGTTGAATTTGAATCTTCTTTCTTTCTTCACCAAGAAGGCCCTTTGATTTCTCTTGAAATTTCTTCTCCTTCTTGTCAATTGCCTTGAGCTTGTTTAAAGCAGACAATCTCTCAAGTGACCAAAGCTTTTGACAGAATGTATATCATTTCCTATTTCAGACTTCAGATTAACACCTTTTTGAATGGGGTGTTCAGAGTTGTTCACTTGTATGTTCTCAGATCGATGATAGTTTGGGCCAAGATGCTTTTCATCTTTTCTTTAGCTTTTCTTCTCTCAATCTCTCGACTCACAAATTTATTCATGTGTCTCATCGCAAGAGCATTTTCTTCAGATGCTTCTTTCGTATCCTTCTTTCGTAAGTACCTTGAAAAACTAGAGCAACACTTTGCAACTTTTCACCGCTTGTTCTCTCCGGTTGTCTCATAGTCTACTGAGCAAGATGAGAGAAGAGCTCTCGGAGTAATATTCGGCATCCCTTGATTGAAATAAAAGAACTTAGTGTGTTCCCAAACAGATTGAGACTTCGACAATAGTCTTAATCTTTTCTCGACCGAGAGTATCTATTGCTTTCACCAAGTGCAGCCATATCACTCATAAGAGTAGTAAATCAAATCAAGTTCTTCCGAGTTTTGGGACCTTGTTTGAAGTTTTGGAACTTCAATTTAAGAACTTCAAACTTGTTTTCTTTGGTTTTCGCCCGCATGCATTTCTTCAATCAATTGCTGTGCACCGCCGCTTTTAGCACCCCACAGCTTATAATCGTATGTGCTCGTGTGTCGATCCGATGATTATATTACGAGCTTGACCATCCAATCGGTCTCTCGGCATCTTCGATGTCCGTAGCTCTCGCTTGTCTTCATATATAATGCTTCCACGAGCAACATGACCACTATCACTAGCGCCCATGTCCTCGCCCATCTTCCTTTCGAGGTTTTTCTTCCATCGACACCTCAAGAATTTGTTTGAGTTGTCCGATTTTGATAGGCCCTTCATTGATGACATAGATCATCTCATCACTAATGGCCTCGGATGGAGCATCATGTTGTTCTTCCATTTCGTAGTTTTCAAGCTTTAACGGGTGCATCACTCGAGACATACCGCACACTTAACACACAAATTATATAGTCCTCGAAAGGGACAAAGTTCCTTCACCTATCCGGGATCTAGGTTAAGTGCGTATGCTTAGAACCTCCTACTCGATACCACTTGTTGGTCCAGATAACGCAAAGTAAAAGACTAGAGGGGGGTGAATAGTTTTTAAAACTTTTGTCGATAAACACTTTCGTAAACTGGGGTTTCGATACTTAAATTCAGAGCGGAAGACTTTAAGATAGGTAAGTGTAAACAATAAGTAAGTGTGTGTGCTTTGGTGAAATGTAAATACGTAAAGGTAAATAACATGTTAGTATAGTGGTATCTGGAGGTGGCGTAATCCTCCAACTAATCCACTTCGGTCTTTGAGACCTAGAATTCACTAGAACAGATAATTGAGTTCACCTTACAATAATCCTTATTCTAAGATTCCTAAACAAATGCTTCCCAACCAAATGTTTCCCCTGAGTTATTCCCCAGCTCCTAGAGCTAAGTACTTCCTCTACTCAGATAACCTTGGAGTTATTCCCCGATTTCCCAAATCAAGTACTTTCTACTCCACGCCTTGATGGTGTTGGTTATAAGGTTTGTCGAGAGGCTTCTCAGATAGCTTTTTAGTTATGTTTTCAGAGAGCCTAATAGAACAAGACTACTTAATACACTTGTTCAGTGGATGGTAGTCTGCTCTTTACTGACCCAAGTAATTGATGTCCGTTCTGGAGAATGAGCTTTAGAAAGGGTATCTGATAGTTCAACTCTTTCACGAATAACAATCTCTTGTTAAGGTCAGGACAACTTAGAACTACTAGTGATTCTTCAAGCAATAGAAAGATTTCAGAAATGGTAGTAGAGTGCTTGAGAGAGTACTTTGCTTGATGGTAAGTTTGCAAGATAGTGCGCTCTAAGGTATGTTCTTCAAGCATCTAAGTGTGTGATATATATAGATAAATTTGAGAGGCGTCAATTGTATCCGCTGTATTCTCTATCAAATTATATCCGCTTATATCTTGAACTATGTACCTGTAAGTCACTATCTCATTTTTCGAGGGGATGCTTCAAGATTTCCGATGCATTTAATGCATAGTTCTGTTCATTGTCCTTTAGTCTCAACGGATACATGAGCCTTCCTGATGTCTTGCATGCTCCATACTCATGATGTCATATGTTCAGAATCATATCCCGAAAATAAGTTAATATACTCAAGAAAGGATTAAGGACATAGTCTTTCTGAGTTAGACTAAACCTTTGTGTCTTCATAAACCTTGTGCAATCTTCAGTCTTAAAATCTTCAGAAAAGCTCCATTGCTAGGATTGATCTTCATGGTCTTCTTGAAGTAAACATTACACTCAGAGACCTATAATCCTAATACAAGATTTACTAGACTAATCATACTCAGTGATTTTCTCTTTTACAATGTTCAAGTGAACCAAGCGCACTTAATCACCTTTCTGGCTAAGATAAGAACATGTGATGAGTGATCAAAAAACTAACAGATATTCCTAACATGGTGAAAGTGAGAGATACTCTAACTTTGAAAATGTTAAGACTATCGTGAGAGGCTTGAATCAAAACTGGGAACACATTCAGTATTTTTATTTCAACCAAGGAATACCAAATATCACTCCAGTAGAACTCTTTTCCCACTTAGCTACTGTCAACTTTGAAACTAGTCAGAGAGAACAAACAATTTGCTGGGAAAGTTCACAATGTTTCTTTAGTAACACAAGGTACTTCTGAAAAGAAGGATACCAAGAAAATGACTGAGGAAGATGCTCCTGCTGTAAAGAAAATGAGAAAATATGTCAGTCAGGAGATTGAGAGAAGAAAAGCGAAAGAGAAGCTGAGAAAGCATCTAGGCTCAAATTATCACCAGTACAAAAATATGCAATTGCCAAGCTCAACAATGTTTACCAAGAAGCATCTAGTATCGAGGAAGCGTAAATCGAAAACGATATCTGTTTCTATTATCAGAAACCTGGTCATTTTAAAAGAGATTGCCCTGTTTTCAATAAGCTAAAGACAGGTGACAAGAAAGATAGAAGAAACTTCAAGAGAGGTCAGAGAGCTATGCTCACTGAAGAAAGGAAAAAGATTCAAATCCAACTGGATGCTCTTGATATTGAGTCAGAATCTGAGGAAGAAGACTCAGATGATACCAAATTACCTTCTCCAGAATTATGTGGCATCACTCATGAATTAGTTGACTTTGGTCAAAAGAAAAGGGAATTATGCGGGGTTGCTGAGGAGATCTATCCAGATTGCTCCAACATTGAGCCCTGCCTAATGGCAGACGAGGTAACCAACATCTCTCAATTCATAACTTATGAGAGTGATGAGGAAGAAATCAGAGATTCAGAATATTTCAGAAGAGAACTTGATCTCTACAAAAGAGAATTTCAAATGATCCGAGCTAGAGCCGACATTCTTGAAGAAGAAAAGAATTCTCTTGAGAAGGAAAATTCATAATTACTCAAGATATCTGAGATAAAGGATGCTGAAAATGCATTTTTCAAAGTACAGATATCTGAAACAGAGAAGTTACACAGAAAGACAATGGATATACTCCAAAAGGAAAATAAAGATCTTCTTTCTGAAAATGAGGAACTCAAGAAGAAAGAACTATCTTTTCAATCGTATGCTAAAGCTTGTGACACTCTTACTGAATTACACTCTTATTTAAGAGATCCTTCAGAAAAGGGAGGACTTGGGCTGGACACACAAGCAAATAGTTCTACCACTCTGAATAAGAGTGACCAAAGAATAACATTTGTTAGTGCTCAACAAGATGGTTCCCAAATAACATATAGCATTGGTCAGAAAGCTAAGGTTGTTGACAAAGGAAAGGCAGTTGCGACCAAACCTTTGTGGGAAAAACAAGTCCAAAAGAAATCGTTGGGAATGTTTCTGTAAAGAAACATAACACTGAAAAGTGTAATCACCCATAGTGCTATGTCTCTCAGAAAGGAAAAATTGCAGGAGCTGGCAAATTTTCCAACATCACGTTTTCTGAAAAGAAAGATGTTCCAGAGACTAGCAAAGCCGAGGAGAGAACTCGAGACACCGTGCTCGAAATGGCATCGCTATAAAACCATCGAAACAACTCGCCCCGAGTATAAACAAGAGCAAGAACGATGAATGAAAGCCGGATTGCATAGCAATCATCGTGGAAGAAAGAACATGTTACGACCACTCTAAATGCAGGCTAGAAGAAGTCGCAAGGAAAGCTAAGTTCTTTGAAAACTCAAAGAATCGACAGTATCTGAAAGCACCACGAGGAGCACCAAGGAACACACCAAGAAGGAAAATAGCTTTAAATGATAATGTTACCAATCATTTACCTAAAATTCCTCCTTATGTTCCAACAAGACAAAAAAATATCCCAAGGAAGTTCATTCAGAAATGGATTCCTATAGGGAGATTCTTTAATCCAGAAGGTTCCATTGTTGGAATGAGAGCATAACTCCTTGTTTCCTGTTATGTGCAGAACACTCTGAGGAAGAACCCGAAGTGGCATTTTAATAGTGGAGGTGGGAAGCACATGACAGGAGACAAAGCAAATCTGATTAACTACAGAAAATGCGATAATGGACCAATTATTAGATTTGCTGGAGGAGATGAAAATCCAACCACAGGATTTGGCAATCTGAATTTTGGAGCCCTTACAATCTCTGAAGTACTACATGTAAAGGGATTGAAATATAATCTCCTAAGCATGAGTCAATTAGTAGACAAAGGGTACACTGTCAAGATCAAGTCAAAACTATGCAAAGTAATTGACAATGAGTCAAAGCCGGCCTTGGTTGCTAGCGAAAAGGAAATCTTTATGTTCTTGATCGGGCATCCGCCACAATCAAGAATGTCTCATGGTGAGTCAATCTGCCATCAAGAAAAGCGGCTATGGCATAAGAGAATGAGTCACTTGAGTTTAAAACTCGAACAAGCTAGCCAAGAAAGAATTGGTGGTTGGTTTACCCAAAATGGTATATAGAAAAGATGGTATATGCTCACTTGCCAAATGGGAAAACAATCCAAAACATCTTTCAAGTCTAAAACTAGACAACTGCAGTGAAAGGCCCTTTGTAAATGTTACATATGGATCTTTTGAATCCTCCGTAACTAGCTATGCAGAAAGAAGTATGGTGCGGTTGTTGATGTTACTCAAGATTCACTTGGGTTGTATTTCTCAAACAAAATGCGATGCAAGGGTTGAAATACCCAACTTGTGAATAAGCTTGAAGTCATGAAAATGACAAGGGATCCGTGATCGTAATGACCATGAATCTTGAGTTTGTGAACCAATACATAAAAGAGTTTTGTACCGCAAAGGTATACAACATCAACTATCTTCCGTAAGGACACCACAACAAAATGGTGTTCTTTGAAAGGAAGAATAGGACCCTAAAAGAAGCAAAGAAGAACAATGCTTGCTAACAATCAAATAAGTGAAATCTATTGGCTTGAAGTCATTAACGTACCGCTATACTCAAAATAGATGTTTAATTAACAAACACCATGACAAAACTCCTTATGAGCTTTTGATTGGTAGACCCCTAGTATCAAACATCTAAGGGTGTTTGGTTGCGTATGTTTTTCTTAACAATGGAAAAGAATATTTGAGAACATTTCAACCAAAATCGATGGAGTATTTCTTGGTTATTCTCGAATAGGAAAGCCCTGAATCTACAACAAAAGAACGCAAAAGATTGAAGAATCTGTTCATGTAGTCTTCTCTGAAGGAAACAAGAAAGTACCCTTGAATGAAGAACTCTCGAGGTTCAAAGAGTCGATGATTAAAGATTCTAAGAAGAATCCTCAAAAGGAAACAATTCTATCATTCACTTAGAGGATGAATCGACGATGAAAAGCAACCATTGCTCAAGAATAACGAGATGACTCTAAGACATGATGAAGAATTTCCTATGAGAAGTCCAGAAATGGAACAGGTTACTAAGAACCTTCATCATGAAGATGTTTCTGAGAATGAGATTGCTGAAATTCAAATTCCAGATATCTCTAACACTGAAAAAGTGTCAGATATCCATGGCATTTCCCATGTGTCAGATTTCTCAGATACTGCACAAGTATCCTATGAAGATCATATTGATTCACATTTAGATCAAAATGATATTGATCCTACTAGTTCAAAACCCATTATGAAATGGATAAGAAATCATCCTGCCAAGGATGTGATCATCCTTTAGAGGAGTTAGAACTAGGAGAGCAATTCTTGACTCTTTATGGATGTTTCATCTCAAATATTGAACCTAAAACTATAGAAGAAGCATTGAAGGATCAAGATTGGATCTCTGGAATGCAAGAAGAGTTGGATCAATTTGAGAGAAACAAAGTCTGGAAATTGGTTCCATTTGTTGAAGGAATATCTGTAATTGGAACCAAGTGGGTTTTCAGAAATAAAATGAATGAGTCTGGTGAAATAACCAGAAACAAAGCAAGGTTGGTTGCTAAGGATTCACCTGCATGTAAGGACTAGATTTTGACGAGTCATATGCTCCAGCAAAAGATTGACGCAATTAGACTATTTCTAGCCTTTGCATTGTAATGACTTTAAAGTTTATCAAATGGATGTTAAAAGTGCATTCCTAAATGGTGAACTTGTCAAGAAGTCTATGTTGAACAAACACTGTGCTTTGAGGTTTCCTCGAGAAAGTAGAATGGTTTATAAGCTTCAAAAAGCTCTATACGGACTGAAATAGGCACCGAGAGCATGGTATGATACTTTAGCCAAATACTTGCTGGAAAGTGGCTTAAAAAAGGAGATGTTGATAAAACACTCTTTACTTTGAACCATGAAGGGAAACTACTTCTAGTCCAAGTATATGTTGATGACATTATATTTGGATCTAAAGACAAACAACTTTGTGAAGACTTTGCTGAGCTCATGAAAAGTAAATTTGAGATGAGCATGATGGGAGAATTAAACTACTTCCTAGGATTGCAAGTCAAGCAACTTAATGATGGAATATTCATTAGTCAAACAAAGTATGCAAAGTACATGCTCAACAAGTTTAATCTAAAGCCTTCTGAAAATAATGCTAAGATACCTATGAGCATTGGAACCAAAATAACCTATACTGAATCTGACAAGAGTATTGAAGAACACAAGCATAGGAAATTGATTGGGTCTCTATTGTACCTCACTGCAAGTAGACCTGATATTCAATATGCAGTAGGAGTGTGTGCTAGATTTCAAACAAATCCAATGCAATCACACTACAACATTGCTATGAAAATATTAAGGTATGTAAAGGGTACCGTAGAAGTTGGATTGTGGTATCCAAAAGACAGTGGATTGAGTTTAGTTGGCTATTCTGATGCTGACTATGCTGGATCATTGCTTGATAGAAAAAGCACTTCAGGAACTTGTCAATTTCTTGGTGCCAGATTAATATCATGGTTCAGCAAGAAACAAAACTCAATTGCCACATCTACCACAGAGGCTGAATATATTACTGTTGGGTGTTGTGCTTCACAGATATTGTGGATACAACAACAACTTAGAGACTATGAGGTCAATGAAGAGAAAACTCCGATTTTCTGTGACAACACAAGTGCTATTGCCATAACTCAGAATCCTAAATTTCATGCAATAACAAAGCACATTGATGTTAGACACCACTTCATTTATACTCAAGATTCGTACTGAAGACCAACTTGCAGATATCTTTACAAAGCTTTTGCAAGAAAGCAGGTTCTTAACCTTGAGACATAGTCGTGGGTTAATGGAGTTACCAAAGGAACTGAAAAGTTCTAATCTCTGAGATGAGGATTCAGAAAGGAGAAAGATATCTGGATCAGGCATCTAGATATTCAAACATAAAAAAAGGGTATTTGAGACTGGAACTCATATACTAAAAGAAGATAAGAATGTGAGTGAAACAGGAACTTAGTATGATTAAGAAGGGAAAAAAGGAGTGATAAGATATCTGGAACAGGAATCTAGAATATCAAAGGCAAAAGGTGAAACACTTAGCAAACAAGTATCTGAGACGGGTACTCAGATATCAAAAGTGAAAGGGTAAAATGGCTATTTGAAGATTTCTGAGACAGGTACTCAGATATCTAGTTCACTCAGTGAGGGGGAACACAAAAGAGAATAGTACAACTGTTTGCAATAAACTACTCTCTTGAAATTTGTGATATTTCTATTTTTGTGTAAAACATGAACAGATACTGAGTGTGAGATAGACTCAGATACAAAAATTATCCCTTAGTCACACAGAAGAAATGTGATTCAGATAGCTAATCGCCAAAATTCATTAATTGGGCACAATCACATGGGTTGATTGTGATCATTGCTGAAAAAGCAATTCCAACAATTGATGAAATGGGCGTTCCATTTTAAAGGCCGAGATTAATTCTCTGTAAAATAGTGGACTGTGAAAACTCAGACGTGGCCCACTAAGCATTTAATGCAAACCGAGTTTTACCCACGCCTTACTGCACGTACACAGATACAAATGCACAAAATTAATTTGTGTATTTTTGTCTGTTGGAATTACACTGCTATATATATAGAATTTTGGCAAAAGAAATCACTTTCGCCTAATCCTACATTTTCTCTTGCACAAAATCTGCAAAATTCTCTCAAATCTCTCTGCAATTTTTTTTTCTGCAACTTCTGATTCCCTCTTAGTTTTCTGCAAAGAATCACTAATTTCCTACCTTAATCTCTTCTCGTTTTTCAAAAACTTCACTATTTAAAGAGATGGCTCCCAAACGTGCTTCTACTCAGAAATCCCAAGCTACTACATCTGGTACTGCTGAAAAGCAAGCACCAGTGCTGGTTATAACAAATAATCGGTTGATTGGAGAATTCAATCCTGATCATTGGACTTCAAATCACAGGATGATTTGGGGTGGTGCCATGATTGAGGAATACTTGGTAGCTGCAATAGAAAACCAGACTGACAGAAAGCTGGTACTTGATATGCTTGAAAAGGCACAAATCAAGGGCTTTCTATATGCTCTTCAGTGAGAGTTTCTTCATTGGATGTCACGAGTTTTACAATAACTCCGATTATCTCAAAGTCTGTGAAGGCACCGAGGCGTGTCTATCAAGTCCAAGGACAAGAAATCACATTGGATGAAAACGACTTCTGAGTTGTTTGAACTTCAAAATCTTGGAAAGTATTTTGAAATTGACACCAAGGATGAAGATCTCCTTGAAGGTGTGAAGCAACTATACAGTGATGTGTGTGATCTTGACAAGCCAGACACACCCATCGACTTTAAGCTTGCTGACATAAGGACCAGACATTTGTTGGTCCACTGGGATGTGTTGGCATGTGTCCTTCATAGATGCTTTGATGTTCTACAAGGAGGTCTTGACAGATAAGCCAAGAACGCTGGATGATGATGTTCTTGTTGAATCGACAAGACAAAAGGTGGAAAACCCTTTTAATTGGGGAAATGCGCCTTCATGAAATTTGTAAAGAAGATACAAGGCTTTGAGCCTAAAATCATTAAAGGCCTTGCTGAGCAAAAGCCACAATAATCTATGGATGAAGATTTGCTACTTCTGGAGTGCCTTGGCATTGAGCTCGGAGAGGCGGACATTGCCAACAAGAACTGCTATACAAATATGAGTATACAAACATGATGAAAAAGGTTCTGCATCTCGGAAAGGTTCGAAACAAAAAGGCGATGAGTGTCAGCGGTTCCATTGCGACCAGAGGCCCGGAACTTCACAAAAGAAGTTTGCTAGCAAATCGGAAGGCATACCCTATATGGATGTCGTCTCTCTGATACCTGTCGCCACTGCTGAAGAACTCATCAATGCAGATGAACTCATAAATGTTGTCGAGTGCCTTGCAGATGAACTTATCAATGCTGATAAAAGCAGTGAGAAACGTCAAACTCTCTCTGCAGAAGCAGCAGGGATTGTTGATAACTCCGTTCCAGATTTCGATGACGAATCGGACAAGGAGGAGAAGATCAAGCCCCAAGGTTCTTGAAAAAGTAACCAAGGCCAAGGTAAAGAGGACCAAAAGGTCCAAGGTTGCTGCGAAAGCAACTAGCTCAAAGGTTGCTGAGCAAGCGCCTATAGCAAAGGTTGTTGGTGCCAACACACCATCAGGAAAAGTCACGTATAAACAACTTCAAGAAGACTTGATGAGTGGTGACCTAGAGTTGGTAGATGCTGATGTCAACACCACACTTAAAAATCTGGAAGAGCTCTCAAATGCTCAAACTTCTGCTTCCAGACAACCACAACCACAATAGCCAAGTGGTTGATGAAATGGTCGATGAACTCCATTTCGACATACCAACAATGCAATATTCTAAAGAAAATTCGCAAATGAGGGTTCCCCAACTCCTAGAGAGGATCAAACTAAGACACACCTCGTAATGATCAAGCAGGGGCAACTGAGTTAGTCACTCGGAAAGGTCAAGTACGAAACTTCAAACAAAGAAGTGAAATGGAACAACAAGACCAAGGCATAGAAGGGTCACAAGTTCGAGACCAATCGACTGACCTTTGCTCGGTAGTGAATGGTTTAACTCTACTTGTGATATTTTGTGTTTATTAATAAAATTTCTTTGTTACAGGCTGAATTAGAAACACAAGAACAAGAGGAAGCTAGAAGGCTTGCCTCAGAATCTAAGAAGGAGGCTTCCATAGCCTCACCACTTAAGCAACAGAACTGTCTACATGGTAGAAGAAAGTTCCTTAAGATATAACATCTCGGATATATGCTTTATACATATGAATAATCTTTGAAGTGTTTGTTTCTAATAGGCTCCAATGAGAAGAAAATGATGAAATTTGAAGCCTTTCGTGAAGAATCAACCAGAGACTCACAAAGTCTCTGAGGAACAAGTATCTAAGCCTTCTATTGAGAAGGTATATATCTCAGATATCTATATTCTTCATAATAATACTCTGATCATTTTTCTAAATACTTAACACTTTCTACTTATAGGCTCAAACAGAAGTAGAAGTTGCTGGGGAATTGCCCACTCAATCCCTCAACCAATGGAAATTGATGAGGCCACCAAACCTTCATCACCAGAGAGAATACCAGAAACTGTACAAGTTTCCGAGAGACAAGTATCTGAGCCTCCTACTGTGGAGGTAATTGACATCTCAGATATCAAGTTGTCTAAGTGTTTCTCTCCTGACAAATTTGTAAGTGTTATGTTGTTTTTTAATCTTAGGTTCAAAAAGAAAGAGAGGATGCTGAGAATCAGACTTCCAAGTCTCCTCCTCACACCAAGATATCCGAGGCACCTGAAACCTCAATAGTCCAACCTTCTGAGCCTGTTGCTGTTGCACAGGTAACACAGATACTTGACTACTCTAAAACCCAGATATCTACTAAAAGTTTTGAAACTAACTCAAAACTATCTCTTTCAGACTCAAGCTAGTGCCTTAGTGGTCCCTGAAGATTTGAACAAGGACCTACTTCCATTCTTCAAGGCTCATACTCTGCCAAAACATCTAAAGTGTTTCAAGAAATGGCAGAAACTCAGATGCTCTGATCTGTTTGAAATCACAAGGTCATGATCACCCTACCAGAAGAGCAAGAGCGTTTGACTTGGAGAATTATGTGCATGCAATGTTTCCAACTGAGCAATATGCATTTGCCACATTGATGAATAAGAACTTCGTAAAGGAAGTAGCACACAAGCTCATTGAAACCTTTGAAAAGGCAGATGGTCAGACTAGAATGCAGATGGCATTAAAGCTGTCATGCCCCAAAACCAAAATGCTTTGGCGCGATCGGCCGTTTATCGTGAGATGGGCTCACGCTAAGACGAAGCCCAACTTTAATCCTCAAAATACATAAATATCTCAGAGTGGTACAACAGAGCATCTAAATATCCATTAAGTCATCACAACAATTACAAATCTCCAGTACATAACAATTTCAGTAGTACAAATCATCATATTCAATACAAAACTCAGAATACGCTACAATTACTAAAATTCTTCACAAGGTCCACCATCCGTCTAACGAGTTCCACTCTACTGTACCATCCAGTGTCACTTCACTTACTAAATATCTGAAAGGGGGTGTAAGGGTGAGCTCCTGGCACTTTTACCCGGATCAAGTACATATAAAAATATACATACATATACACTCCATTTTATATCAAACATAGTCGAAAATCATTTGCATGGAACACATGTCACGATACACAATTCACACATTTAGCTCGAATCAAATATACACTATGGCCACACAAACCATGGTGGCACATAGGTCGGCTTTCACATAACATATCCCCTAACACAATAGGGGTCCACACACATAACACTGGGAGTACTCCAAAGCACGACAATCCCTCGAAAGGGTCCACACACTTCATAGGTTTATCGATGAGCATAAATCACTTTCACAAATCGCATACACAGACAAAACATTTTATGGGATACACATACTTGATCGTTTTTCGAATAGACTATTATATCAAGTCCCATTACTTGATATAATAACCATAAGTTATTTTTCAATCGAAAACTATACATATATATACATTTTATATCGGAAAATAAAAGCAAAAGTGTCAAGAGTTCCCCTTACCTCAAGGTCGATACGAATCCAACTTAATAGCCAATCACAAAGCTCCAACTTGCAACTCAAATTTCTCCAAAGTCCTTGACCCTTAAAATCCTCCCAAAACACCACTTGCTAACTCCACAAAGCATCCACTTCAGTTTAAAAGGTCGAAACACAGATAACGGGTAAAAAGGGTAAAACGGTAATTGTTTGGAGCTAGGAAAATAGGAATAAATGGTGGAAGGTACAATTGTAATTCTGCATGTCCAGGGTAAGCGGTAATTTAAGCGAATTGAAAAATAGGTGGATTAAAAGTAATAACAAAATCTGCCTCCATCAAGGTTAGAACACTTGACCTCCGACTTACAATCCAAAGTCCCTACCACTGCACCACACACGCTTCAGTTATTTACTTGACACAGTCAATCAATTTAATTTGTAAGGTCGCTGTAATTTACAAACCAACCCCTGGCAGCCTCAAATTCTCAAACACAACTCCTTCAGATTACGCAATCTTCGATTCGGTCCTGCGAATCCGAAAAGTTTCCAAACTTCCTAAAATCGAACCAAACACCTCCAACTCCAAGCAAGGGCTACGTAAATCAATAACAGTCCAAATCGATACGAATCAGTCCAATAATTTTCCCAAATTGGATTCCGATTTCTTGTTTACATTTCTAGCATCCATAACCCTTACAATCGTCGATTCGGTCCAAAATTCGGTGCGGCTGGGTGGTGGGTGTGAGGAAGAAGAAGAGAACGAGAAGCAGGAAGAAAAGAACGTCTGAATAAAGAAGAAGAAAAGAATGTGCCAAAGTATCCAATAAATAAACCTAATGGGCTTTTACTAATTGGGCCTTTTACTCCCGTTCATCAACCGTAATTCATCTCGAGCCCAATTAGTTTCTCGTATAGCAACTCAAATCCAAATAATTTACTCGTCTCAAAAGCAAATTCAAATTGACGCTTCAAAATCTTTTTCGGGATTTTACATGACTACTTTGCCCCAAACTCTACAATTCATACCTTGAGCAAGAGGAAGTTAATGGGCAAATGGTCACTATTCGAGTGATCAATCTAGTCTCGAAGATGAAGAAGAGAAGGAGACTGATGAGAATGACTATGAAGAACCTCCTTCTGACCATCACAAGGATGAGGATGATAAGAAGGATGATGATGATGCCCCTACACCACGGACAGGAGGGATTGCACAAGGTAATAATACCTCAGTTGCTGAAAAGCACACTGAGAGGACATCACAAAAATCCCCTCCTCCATCTCCTCAGAAATCCACCCATCCATCTCCCCAACAAAAGGACTCTACTGAACAAGTAGTTGAGCACTCTGAGAACAACACTCAGAAAATATTGGATGCACAAGCCAGAGTTGCTCAACTCAAACAAGCTGTTGGAGGAAGAACAATAGCTAAATCTTCAACTAGAAGAGAAGATAGTTGAATCTAAAGCAAAGCTCCAAAAGATTGAAGATCAAACAATCAAGGAAATGGAAGCTTATGCTGAAATGAAAGAACTCCGACTTCTTTGTTCAAGCAATTCTTGAGGAATTGAATCTTGAGCAAGTGTCACGGAGACAAGCATGATTCTAAGGCTGCATTACCAAAAGATGTACCATCCTCCTCACGGAAAGGAAAGAAGCCCATCTACGAGATGGTTCTTTGGACTAGAAAACATTGATGAAAATGTCGAGGATGAAGATCAACTTTGTCTTGATGACTCGGATGATGAAGAAGACAAGGCATTGGCGAACACGCAATGAACACTTAGCGGTTTCTCATTTGAAAAAGGCGATTGCTCTGAAATATTCGAATGCCAAATCGACTCGAATGAATACTTGAACATATATCAATCTTGGCTAAATTGAAAAAGGAGTTGTCTTCTCAAGATAAAGCGCCATTGCATCGATCCCTGCGAAATGAAGACATTCTTGAGCTCATCACTCGAGAACAACCGGTCACAGTCGTTGATCGGAAAGACCTAGGCATGGTTAGGGATGATGACCAAAACTTGGTAGCAAAAAGCCTTTGAAGAGGCTAGCTATCTTCTTTGAAAAGCAAATGCTATTCAAGGCCTTTGGCGAGCTCAGCGATAAGGAAGCAGGTCTTATCAAACAAAATCGGGAGCTCGAGGCTAATATGGAGCAGGTTGGTTCGCTACAACTATTTGCAGGGCAACTTTGACTCCCTTTCAGAATCCTTCGTGATTCTTAGTCAGTCAACAATGACTAAGGGGGAAGGATTTCAAGGTGCTCAGAGAGGAAGAGGAAGAGGAAACAAAAGAAAATCTGAACAACCACCCTCAGAATAAATGAGCCCTCCTCGGTCATTGCTCTAGATAGTGGCCACCACTCGAACTTCGAAAAGGAATGACAACAAGGGCCAGGGCACATAAACCTCCAATGAATTCCAAAGCTCCAAGGAGAAGACACGTAAGAGGGATTGATGAGTCTTCTGATGAAGAAGAATAAGAAGGCCAAATCAAATCCCAGGGTAATGAAAAAGGCTGCAAAACTTTCACAAGAATTAATCTTGATGATGATGATGAAGAGACTGATGAAGATGAAGCTCCTCTTCACAGAAAAAGAAAAAAGGTTGATAGCCTATTTGAGCCCATAGCTGCAAAGCCTTTGGCAGCTAAAACACCCTCTAGAAATACCAAGTCAATCCAGGGTGGTTCTTCGAGCAATCCCCCAAGGGAAAATTCAAGACAAAGGAGGAACAGGCTGAGAGCTGAACAAAGAAAACTTCAACTACCACTCGAGCTGCGAAGCTAAGATTGAGTATGTAAAGACTAACAATGACTCCTCTGTCTAGAGATGATTAATCAGAAGAATAGCTCTTGATTACGGAACTCAAGCACTTACGGTAAATGAAAATTTCGAACGATCTATAAACAGCTCATGCCATGGAGAAAAGACAAGCCAGTCTTGATTAATACCAACCACATCAAAGCCTGGTTGGATTTTGAAGTGATCAAGAGAATAGAAGCCATGAAAAAGGACCTCTATGATGATTGTCCCTATGGGAAGCCAAATGATGTGCACAGAATTCCCAACACCACTGGAATAGGCACAAGAGCAAGACTTGTTGTGGAACCCTATGAGTCCTTCTACATGACTGAAGATCAATACAAGGGTGACATCAGATATCTGAAGATCATGTATGAATACTTCAAGCTATCAGATATCAGAATTGAGCATGCCTGGAAATGGGGAAAGTATCTGTGGGTCAAACAGTTTGCCAAGAAAAATCCCACCAAAACCTACAAGGAAGTTTGTGAATTTGCCAAAAACACTGAGATGATAGCCAGGACTTTGCTTTTTGACTACTCGGATGATATCAAAAGGTTTGGGGATAGGAATTTGCAAATTGATCCATAGATCTGCTGATTGAAGACTTGAAGTTTTGAAGACTTGAAGACTAGTTTATTAGGATGTCTACTTGGACCTTGGTTACTCCTGTTGTCCTAGTTAACTATGCATTTTGTATCTTGCTGAATGTACTTTATTTTTCTATCATTGTAAAAGTTATCTGTAAACATTCTTTGTAACATATCTGATGAACCTACTCTCAGATATCAATCTATAAAAAGATAAATTGTCAGCAAAGATCACACCTTGTGATTTGGTTGATGTTTACTACGCATAATTAAGATTTGAATTGAAAAGATCAGAGAATCGATTAAGTGTTAGATTGTTCCCTCTTCCAAGTTGTAATAGGTTTTAAAGATAGTCATCGTTGACTGATCAAAAAGAGGGAAATTTGTTAGGAATATCTGTTTAGATTTTAATCAGCAATCTAATGACTTATCTTAGCTCAGAAAGGTGGTTAGTACTCTTGGTTCACTTGAACACTGTAAAAGAGGAAAATCACTAAGTATGATAGTCTAGCAAATATTGAATAGGATGTTAGGTCTTTGAATGTAATTCTTTATTTTAAAGAAGATCAAGAAGAATGCATCCAGCAGGAGAAGTTTAATTTTAAAATGATGTTTTGAAGGCTGCGAGATTCTTTGAAGACAAAGGTTATCGAGATACTATGTCGGATATATTTGACAAACAAGTGTTTCTCAATGAACGACTTTGCAAAAGATATCGAGAGCGCAAGGTTTACGAGCGAGGAAAAGTGCCCAAACATCTACACTCGGATACCTTGGATAAAACAATGTTTACGGGAAAAATGTTTCAAGTGTCACGGAGATGAGAAGGTCTGGAAAGGGTCATGATGCTTGAGAAGCGTGCATAGTTCGTTGGCACTATAGGACAAAAATAGTACAATCTGATAAATGCTGTGACGGGACATCGAACAAAGAGGAAATCTACGAAAAGAGACAACGTCTTCTGATTACTATTTTGGATATCAATAATTTGAATTTCATTAAGCTAACGGATACTATTCAAGCGACATGATTTTCTACTATAAATATCATCACTTAGAATGCTTGAAACACACAAAACTTACACACCAAGAATTTACATCTCTGAACTTGTTCATTCAAGCATCTGACCTTCAATCTACTTATTCTTTAGCTTACGATTGACTAAGCTCTTGAATTCTAAGTAGCACGAAAGTTCTAAGTATCTGATCCTTAACAAGCATTGCTATCTGAAGGAGTTGAATCAAAAGATCAAGAATCTGAGATTCATTCTCTAGAACATTTATCATAGACTTGGGTCAGTAAAGAACATATCACCACACATTGTGAAGTGTGTTAAGTTACTCTTGTTCAATAAGGTAGTATTACATAACTTTAGAAGTTATTACTCTATCAAATCCTGACAAACTACCTTAACCAACTCCTTAAACGGCGTGGAGTACAGGAAGTACTTAGTTTGGGAAACTAAGGAATAACTCGAGATTCTTGAGCATAGGAAGTACTTAGTTTGGGAAACTAAGGAATAGCTCAAAGGTTTCTGAGTATAGGAAGTACTTGGCTGAGAAAGCCGGGGAATAACTCAGGGGGAACACTTGGTTGGGAACCTTAGTGTATTTAGGAATCGAGAGAAGATATTTGTAAGGTGAACTCATTTATCTGTCTTAGTGGATTCTAGGTCTAAGAAAGGCCGAAGTGGATTAGTTGAAGGATTACGCCACATTCAGATACTATAAAGATCGGTGTTATTTACTACGCAATTTATTACTTGCTTTATTTACCTTGCTGAGTATTTACACATATCTTGCTGAGCACGTGCACTTATCACAGAAAAGTCTTCCGCTCTCTGAAATTAAGTATCAGATATCTTCACAAATATCTGAGAAATTGTGTTTATCGACAAAAGTTGTAAAAGACTATTCACTCCCCCCCTCCAGTCTTTTCCCTTTGCCGTTATCTGGACCAACAACATTCAACCTGACTAAAGCTAAACCATAATAATGATGCTTACAACTATAACACCAGCTCTTAAAACCATAACAAAGCACGAGATTACGAAATTTGATTTTCACTATACGAATTTCAGATCTAAAACCAGATCTGGAAATATCAAATCGATTGTGTTGGAGCACCATAATTTCCGGCAGAGGATGTGGTTCAGGTGGTGGTTCCGGCGGAGCATATGGAGTGAGTGATGAGGGATATGGATGTTTCTCTCACTAGGATTTTTGTAGAGAGAGAAAGATGGTTGAGTTGTGAGGATTTTTGTGAGAGAATGTTGTTATTTGAGGTATTTATATAAAAACTACTGACGGTTTGTAGTATTTCTGACCGGTTCTTTATTGTGGCTGGATTTTCCTATAGATTAGGAAAATCTTTCCTTTACTATACTTACTCTAACCGATGATGGTGAAGTTTTGGTTCTTTGTCAAAGCGTTGAACGGAAAGGCGAAAAGATGGGTAAGTGCACTTAATGAGGAAATATCTGAATAGGCGACCTTAGGAGTATATTCTCGAAAGCGATTTCTAGGACATGCAAGAGTTATGAGAGAAAGGGCGATGATATCGACCTTTACACAAAAACCGAAGGAATCTTTTCACAATGCTTGGGATAGGTTTGAGGAGATGCGATCATTGTCCCAACATCAATTCACTCCACAACAACTATGTGAATACTTCTATCGAGGGTAAGAGATGAATTCAAGGACTTAATATATGTAACATTAAAGGATCATTCATTGGAACTTACGCTAAGCAAGTGCTAGAAGCTTTGCTAATGTTGCTAAAACTTCGAGGTATAGGGTGAGCAGCTGAAGAGAATGAAATCTTCAATAGTATGAAGGCATTGAAGAGGTTAGGACCTTTGGTGTTATTAAAGAAGAGGCCAATTGAGCCATGGGGAAGAGTAATGGGACTTACGAGTATCTGGATAAGAGAAGAGTATGAAAGGATTCGAGTGAAGAGGTACCAGAAGGAAATACCATCGAACTGAGCATCGAAAAGGAGAACCACATTTCCAAAATTAGAAACAAGCAGGTCTTTGACAGCATAATAACCACCAAAGGAAAACTAGAAGGGGAAGAGCTGGATAAAGGAAGCAGTGATACTCGAGCTCTAGTGAATTTCCTTCATGAACAGTTCGTGGCGGTCAGCAAAGAGCTGAAGAAACTAAATGAGAAGTTTGAAGGAGTAGAAGAGAAAATGTTAGCAATGAAGATCGTAGTAAGAGATATGGATAACAAGGTAGAAGAAGTAAAAGAGCAACGCATGGAATACATAGGATTAATAACCACTAGGAGTGGGATGACAACACAAAATTACATGCGAAGTAAAAGCTAAGGGGAAGAAAAAGAATAAGGAAGTAGTAGAAGTCAAAGATTCGAATGAGGAGGAAGAGAAGATTAAAGCAAAAGAAGACTGTAGAAGTGGACGTGATTATAAATATTGGATCGAAAAGGGGTTTGTTAGGTCCGTGACCGGTAAGTTAGTAGATTTGAAGGATTTACCTTTCCCGGGAAGAACTCAAACGACATCAAGAAAGCTGCAAAAGCAAAAGCAAAAGGAAACCTGGAGAAACATACCTTACAAATACCAATTGCGGATCTACCTACGCTGCACTCATCAGACTACACCGCATGGAGGGAAGGATCATAAATCATCAAGAGAGGAGTTGGAGACCCTGGCCAATTCAATATGATAATCGGTATAAGAGGTACGAAGATAAGTTGCATGATTGACTTATGAGCAAGTGTGAATCTACTATCACTCGCCAAAGCAAAGGAACTAGGAATAAGTGACCAGATGCAGCCGTGTGGGGCCACTGTTCAGTTGGCAGATAACTCAACTAAAAGATGGACTGGAGAAATTGAAGGATTGCCCATGGGGGTTGAAGGTGTGAGATCGAGACTGGACTTCTTGGTAATGAACATGGAAGGGAATGGAGTAAGATCAAAGACATTGATCGGACGACCGACTTTACATAAATTAGAAGTAGTGGTAGACGCTGTAGAAAAGAATTATAGCTTGATTATCGAAGGACAAAATAAATGTTTCAACTCGATAGGAGATCTACTGGAAGAAGGAAAAAGAGTTGAAAGAGGATGCTGGGAGAGTGCTGACGATTTTCATTTGGGAGATGAAGAGGAATTTGGGTATATAATGCCGGATCTGGTGGAAGAAGACATAGTGGACTTTGACTATGAGCATTATGAAGAATTGGAGCAACTTTTCTTCGTGGACGTGATCAAGGACGAGCAAAACAAGGAACATACTTCATATATGTTCCAATTTGGCATGGATACCGTAGGGGAAGATTTCAAAGAAGAAGTGATGAGGCGTTGGGATGAAGATAAGAACTACGTAACGAACGAATGGTTGAAAAAGTGCTTCAACAAGTTCGAGGTCCAAACCTCGACAACTAAGCCATCTCTGAACAGGGGTCGAGCTGTAAGACCTAAAACAAGCGCTTCTTGGGAGGCGACCCAGGGTTATGTTTATTTTACACACTTTCATTTGCACTTTTTAAATTTTACTTTCTGTTTTCGATTTCAGCATCAGAAAACCTTTTCAAAATTTTCAAATTTCATTTTTCAAAAAACCTTATTTTATAGAATCATGTTTTAAAATAAGAAAAACCAAAAAAACGCTGTCATTGATTTCCCAAGTTTCTTCAGTTGCTCTATCAGGTTTGGGGGAGGAAAACCCCATGAGATTTGCATGTAGGCTATATAGAGTGCACTCAAACATGCTATCTCACACACTTTTAAGCCAGTACCATGGAAGAGCGAAGGAGGATTGCCATCGCAAGATGCATAAACTCTTTGTGGAGCTCATGGCGACAACCATTTGAGGAGACCAAGATGATATGCGGTGGAGGAATTAAATGAACAAGCATTACTCCATGGAAGCACAACCTTGAGAGGGAGTATCTTTCCTTTTTCTTCTTTACTTTCCTAGTCTCTGCTCTCTGCTAGGTTTGGGGAAGGAATTTGATTGCTACTTGCTCGGTCTGGAATAACTTTTAAATATTCACACTTGGTAACTTGTAGTTTAATTTATATCTAAGTACTAATTTCTATCTATTACGTCCAAGGTTATTGTCTTTTTGAAAAGAAGGTTGATCTGTGAGAAGAGTACTAAGCACAAATTATGACTAAGATGAGGGGTTGTGGATTTTTTTTCATGATTTGCCGCTTATTGAATATATGCTTTGACCAAACCCGATCCGTGCTACTTTGATTAGTGAGTTTACTTGCTACCTACTCTAATTAAGTCATGTGTGCAACCTTGTGAACACTCCTACCCTTGAGTCCTTATTTGTCAGCATCATAAATGTGATTTGTAGTACTCACCTTTCTTAATCTTTTTCTATACCTTTCACTGACCCCTCTGAAATCTTTTTGAGCCCTTATGAAACTCAATCATATATATCCTATACATGCTTTACTTAAGCGGTGTGACAACCACCTTGAGCTTGAGCGAAGAAATGAAGCGACAAGTTCCAAAGAATGGAGGAGAATCATGTTTTGATCATCATCGAGAATTGGTTTGGGGAAAGTAGAAGAAAACCCTAACCCTAGTTCGACAAATTAGTTTGGGGGAGAAGTGGAAGATGAACAGTGTTAGTCCAGATAACGGCAAAGTAAAAGACTAGGGGGGGGGGGGAGGGGTTGAAAATTCTTTTAAAATTTTTGTCGATAAACACAGTTTCTCGGAAGATATGTCGATACTTAATTTCAGAGAGCGGAAGACTTTTCTGTGATAAGTGCACGTGCTCAGCAAGATAAGTGTAAATACTTTGCAAGATAATTAAAGCAAGTAATAAATTGCAGAAAGTAAATAACACAAGTCTTTTTATAGTGGTATCTGAAGGTGGCGTAATCCTTCAACTAATCTACTTCGGCCTTTCTCAGAACTAGAATCCACTAAGACAGATAATTGAGGTGACCTTACAAGTATCTTCTCTCGATTCCTAAATACACTAGGTTCCCAACCAAGTGTTCCCCCTGAGTTATTCCCCGGTTTTCACAGCCAAGTACTTCCTGTACTCAGAAACCTTTTTGAGCTATTCCTTAGCTTCCCAAACTAAGTACTTCACTTTCGGTAACCTTGGAGTTATTCCTTAGTTTCCCAAACTAAGTACTTCCTGTACTCCACGCCGATTAAGGTGTTAGTTTAAGTAGTTTGTCAGGTGAGCTTCTTTAATAACTTATTCAGTTATTTAGATAGCTCTATGAATCAAGTATACTTAATACACTTTGCAATGTATGGTATCTTGTTCTTTACTGACCCAAGTCTATGATAAGTGTTCAAGAGAATGAAACTCAGATATGAAATCTTAGTTCAACTCTTTCACAAATAACAATGCTTGTTAAGGATTACGACACTTAGAACTTTAGTGATACTTAGAATCAAGAGCTTTGGTCGCAACAGAAAGCTTGAAGATAAGTAGTTTGCTTGAGAGAGCTTGTGTGAGAGTGTAAGTTCTGTGTGTTCTAAGGTATTCTAAGGTGTTTTCTCAAGCAGTCTAAGTGTTGATATTTATAGATGAATTTGAGTGCCGTTTAAATAGTATCCGTTAAGCTTAACTCAATTTCAAACTATTGATATCTGAGTATAATCTTATGTGAGTTTGTCTTCTTTTTCAGAAACTACCGTTTTTGTTCAGACATTTCTGTCCGCGCATTTAATGCACTGTACTATACTTTGTCCTGTAGTGTCAACGGAACTATGCACGCTTTCTGGAGCTTTGCACGTCCTTTTCCAGAGATTATCACAACTCCAGATACCATTTCCTGAAGCAACTTGTTATAATATATTTCTTTTCAGAAACATAATTTATGTCCAAGGTATCTGAGTGTAGATATCTGTGGGCACTTTCCTCGTTTCAGAAACCTCTAATTTCTAAGATATCTTTTGCAACACTGTTTATTTAAAAACGCTTGTGTCTTCAAGATATCTGGTCATAGGTATCTGAGAAACCTTTGTCTTCAGCAGTCTTGTGCAGTCTTCAAGTCTTCAAAATTGTTGAACTTTTCCTGCTGGATGTCTTCTTCTTGGTCTTCTTCAGAAAATAAAATTACATTTGAGACCTAACATCTATACAAGATTTGCTTGACTATCATACTTAGTGAGTTTCCTCTTTTACGTGTTCAAGTGAACCAAGAGTACTAACCACCTTTCTGAGCTAAGATAAGTCATTAGGTTGCTGATCAAAATCTAAACAGATATTCCAAACAAAATTTTCCCATTTTGATCAGTCAACGATGACTATCTGACCTATTACAAATCTGGATGAGGAAACAATCAACTACTTAATCATTTCTTATGATTTTTCAATTCATATAATTAAGTGCAGAAAGTAAACATAAACCAAATCACAAGGTGTGATCTTTGCTGACAAGTTATCTTTTATAGAAAAAGATATCTGAGAGTAAGTTCATCAGATATGTTACAAAGACAGTTTACAGATAACTTTAGTACAAAATACAATTCAGCTCAGTCAACAAGATACAAAAATACATAGTAAATTAGGACAATAGGAGTAACCAAGCTCCAAGTAGACATCCTAATAAACTAGTCTTCAAGTCTTCAACACTTCAAGTCTTCAAAAGTAGTTCCATGGATCAATCTGCAAATTTCCTATCACCAAACCTTTTGATATAATCAGAGTAGTCATAGAGAAGAGTTCTGACAATCATCTCAGTGTCTCTGGTAAATCCACAGACTTCCTTGTAGGTTTTGGTAGGATTTTTCTTGGCAAAGTGCTTGACCCACAGATACTTTCCCCACTTCCAGGCATGCTCGATTTTGATATCTGATAGCTTGAAGTATTCATAAATGATCTTCAAATATCTGATGTCACCCTTGTATTGATCTTCAGTTAAGTAGAAGGACTCATAGGGTTCCACAACAAGTCTTGCTCTTGTGCACATTCGATGATATTAGAATTACATGCACATC
This sequence comes from Plantago major, assembly GCA_026545765.1. Lineage (NCBI taxonomy): Eukaryota > Viridiplantae > Streptophyta > Magnoliopsida > Lamiales > Plantaginaceae > Plantago > Plantago major. Next base: position 64,136,615 of record CM048839.1, on the reverse strand, counting down.
ATCGGCTTTCCATAAGGACATACATCGAGAGGTCCTTCTTCATGGCTTCTATTCTCTTGATTACTTCAAAATCAACCGAGGCTTTGATGTGGTTGGTATTAATCAAAAGCTTGTCTTTCTCCATGCCATGAAATTTGTTTATGGATTAGTTACGGAAATTTTCATTTACGATAAGTGCTTGAGTTCGAATACGATAATCATTCTTGATTAATGCACCTATAGGCGGAGGAGTCGATGTTGGTCTTCACATACTCGATCTTGGCTTCTTGGGCTGAGTGGTAGTTGAAGTTGTCTTTGTTCGACTCTCACTGTTCCTCCTTTGTCTTGAATTCTCCTTGGGGTAATGCTTGAAGAACCACCTGTATAGACTTGGTATTTCTGAAGGTGTTTTAGGCTGAAAGGATTTGCGCTATGGGCTCGATGAGGCTATCAATTTTTCTTTTCTATGAAGAGGGCTTCATCTTCATCGATCTCTTCATCATCATCATCAAGATTAATTCTTGTGAGAGTTTTCTGACCTTCTTCATTGCCCATGGATTTGATTTGGCCTTCTTCTTCTTCTTCTTCTTCTTCTTCTTCTTCTTCTTCTTCTTCTTCTTCTTCTTCTTCTTCTTCAGACTCATCAATCCCTCTTAGTTGTCTTCTCCTTGGAGCCTTGGTACTCCTTGGAGGTTTCTGTGCTCTGGCCCTTGTTGTCATTCCTTTTTCAGGAAGTTGAGTGGTGGCCACTATCTGTAGAGCAGTCTGACTGGAGGAGGGCTCATTTATTCTGAGAGGTGGTTGTTCAGATTTTCTTTTATTTCCTCTTCCTCTCTGAGCATCTTGATATTCTTCCCCCTTAGTCATTTTTGACTGACTAAGAATCACAAATGATTATGAAAGAGAGTTAAAGTTTCCTTCTGAGATAGTTATGGCAACCAAGCTGTTCGAGTGGCCTTGAGCTCATGATTTTGTTTGATAAGACTAGTATCTTTATCAGTGAGCTCTGCCAGTGGGCCTTGAATAGCATCTGCTTTTCCAGCAGCATAGCTAGCATCTTCAAAGGCTTTTGCAGTCAAGTTTTGGTTATCATCCCTAACCATGCCTAGATCTTTCTGAGCAACAAGCGGACTGGTTGTTCTCTAAGTGATGAGCTCAGTGAATGTCTTCATTTCTGCAGGGACTGATGCGGCTTTATCTTGAGAAAACAACTCCGTTTTAAATTTAGCCAGTACTTGATATCTGTTCAAGTATTCATTGGAGTTTACATTTGGCAGCTTGCTGAATATTTCAGGAGCAATAAGCTTCCTTTTCAAATAAGAAACCGCTAAGTGTTCATTGCGATTGTTACTTGATACCTTGTCTTCTTCATCATCTGAGTCATCAGCCCAGTGATCTTCATCCTCTTGTACTTCTTCATCAAGGTTTCTGAATGCGGCAACCATATCAGATAGGGGTTTCTTGCCTTTGGAGGATGGCTTCTTTGGTGAAGATGCAGCGTTAGCATCGTACTTTGCTTCAGATGCTTGTTCTGCATCTAGCTCCTTAGTAATATAGTCAACAGCTTCCCGGAGCTCTTTAATCTCAAAGTAAGCTTGTGTTTCCTTCCGTGTTTGTTCTTCAAGTTTATCTAGCTTGACTCTGGATTCAGCTATCTTTTCTTTGAGTTGAAGATGTAGCTGTTGTTCTTCCTCCAACAATTGTTTGAGTTGGGCAACTCTGGCTTGTGCATCTGATATTTTCTGTGTTGTTCCCTCAGAGTGCTCAACTACTTGTTCAGTAGTATCTTTGTGTTGGGGAGTTGGATTATTAGATTTCTGAGGAGATGGAGGACGGGATTCCTGTGATGTCCTCTCAATGTGCTTTTCAGCAGCTGAGAATCCCTCCCGTCCTTGGTGCAGGGGCATCATCATCATCCTTTTTATCTTCATCCGTGTGATGGTCAGAAGGAGGATCTTCATAATTGTTTTCATCAGTTTCCTTTTCTTCCTCATCTTCAGAGACCAGGTTGATCACTTCTGGAATAGTGACCGTTTGCCCACTAACTTCCTCTTGTTCAGAGGGTATATCTTTGTAGAGTGCAGGCAAAGTAGGCTTAAATGCCATCGCAATTTAGTGCGACCATCGACTTGATTGAAAGCTTGGAGCGACTTCGGCCACTTCCATGACAAAATCCTTATCCATAAATGTTAGAAGAATATTGTTCGATGGGGAACATTGCATGGGCGTAGTTTTCAAGTCGAGGGCTCGTGCTCTCCTTGTGTGGTGATCGGTCACCTTTAAGATTTCAGATAGATCGGAGCATCATGCCAGACTTTGCCATTTCTTAAAGCATTTGGATGCTTTGGAAAAGTGTGTTCCTTGAAGAAAGGCCTTGAGTCCTTTTCTCATCATCGAGGACCATAGTGGCACTTGTTTGAGCTGAAAGAAAGAGTTTTGAGTTAGATTCAAAACTTGTGTAGATATCTGAGTATGAGTGTAGTTAGGTTTCTGAGTTACCTGAATGAGTACATCAGGCTCAGAGACTTGTACTACTGAGGCAGGGGGTGCCTCAGATATCTTGTTGTGAGGTGGAGACTTGGATGTCGGTCCTCATCAACCTTTCTTCTGCTTGATCTTCCTCGGCGGAGGCTCGAATCATTTTTGAAGCGTTCTCGGTTCTGGTTTTCTTTAGTGATGTTGCCTTAGGGTCTTCATCAATTTCCATGGGTGCGAGGATGTGCAACTCTTTCCCTTGAACTTCTACTTCTGAATGAGTCTTCACACTAGAAAGTATTGAGTCATTTAGAGAAGAATTTATATTAACCCATGATGAATAATGTTTATCACTAAGTTTTATGTACCTTCACACTAGAAGGCTCAATGACATTTTCTTCAGAAACCTTGACGGTCTCTGGGTCCTTTTCTGGCATTTCTGCCTTATCTTCTTCTTTCTCAGTTGGAGCCTGTAGCACAGGCTCAGATTCCTTAAGAAGCGAGGTTGTTGAAGCCTCCTTCTCAGTCTCTGAGGCAAGCTTTTCAGCTTCATCTTGTTCTTGTGTTTCTAATTCAGCCTGTAACAAGGAAATTTTATTAACTAACAAGATTAATAAACACAAATTATCACAAGTAGAGAGTTAAACCATTAAGCTACCTGAGCAGTGTCAGGCTGATTGGTCTCTGGAACTTGTGACCCTTCAATGTTTTGGTCTTATTGTTCCATTTTAGCTTCTTTGTTTGAAGTTTGGTGCCAGACCTTTCACAGGTATCTGACTGATTTGCCTCCCCTGATTGATCATTCTGAGTAGATGCCTCAATTTGATCCCTGTCATTGAGTTGGGGAACCTGCTCTTTTGCAGGATTTTCTTCAACAATGAAAGATGCTGGTATCTGCAGCTCAAGTACCATTTCAGCAGTACCCTCATCTGGCTGTTGTGGTTGATGTGCTTGAGGCGGTATCCGAGTGTTGAAGCGATGGCGGTATCCTCCAACACTAAGCTATCACTCATCGAGAATCTTCAATATGCTTGATCTTTCTTGCTACGATGGTGTGATTTGTCCGATTACCTTGAACCTTTGCTTCTTGACAACCTTTGAAGCAGTGCTTGTTGACAACTTTGTGGTGTAGAGTTCTTCTTTAGATACCTCTACACCAGTTACTTTTTCAGTAACCTTAGCCCTTTTTGATTTTTCTAGGACTTGAGAGATGACTAATTCATCATCTTCATCGTCAGAGCTCTCATCAACATTAGGAACTAATTGGTCCATCATTCCTGCGGTTTCCGCATATAGGGCTTGGTATCTGTCACTACTTTCTTTAGCAGCATTGATGAGTTCATCAGCAAGGCTTTCGGCAATAGTCTTAACATTTCTGAAAGCACTTTCTCTTACTGAGTCTACTTGTTCAGTAGTCGATACCTCTTTTGCAGCATTGATGAGTTCATCTTCATTGATGAATTCATCTGCATCGATGGTAGCTATCTGGGAATCGACAACCTCAATGGGTGTGCCTTCTGATTTGCTAGCAGACTTCTTTCGTGAAGTTCTAGGCTTCTTGGTCGCAACCTTTCCCTCAGATACTTCTTCAGTATTTCGCTTCTTGGAACCTTTCTGAGATCCAATAACCTTTTTCATCATGTTCGTATACTCATATTTGTAGAGTAGGTTATTGTTGGCTATGTCAGCCTTCTCTCTGAGCTCAATGCCAAGCTTTTCCAGCAAGTAGCATATCTTTAGACCATAGCTTACTGTGGTCTTTGGCTCAGCAAGTCCCTTAGCGATTTAGGCTCAAAACCTTGAATCTTCTTCACAAACATCATAAAGGTGTACTTTCCCCAATTGAAAGGGTTTTCCAGCCTTTTGTCTTGTTGTTGCAACAAGAACATCATCATCCAGCGTTTTTGGCTTATCTGGTCAGAACCTCCTTGTAGAGCATCAAAGCATCTGTGAAGAATGCATGCCAACACATCGAGTGAACCGGAGATGCGGTTACGATGTCGACAAGCTTCAAATCGGTGGGTGTATCGATTTTCAAGATCACACACATCCTTTGTTTTACACCTTCAAGGAGATCATCATCCTTGGTGTCTATTTCAAAATCCTTTCCAAGATTTTGAAGGTCAAACAACTTGCAGAAAGTTGTTAAGTCCAAAAGGATTTCCTTTCCTTGGACTGAAGTTTTTATAGACACTATTGCAGTGCCTTCAGAAACACAGGATATAATCCTGGAGTTGTTGTAGAATTCTAACACATCCAGTGAAGAGATTCTACTGCGTAGAGCTGATAGAAAACCCTTGATTTTTGCCTTTTCAAGCATGTCAAGTATCAGCTTTCTATCGACGATTTTCAACGGCGTAGTGAGGTATTCCTCAATCATGGCACCACCCCAAATCATTCTGTGATTTGAAGTCCAATGATCGGGATTGAAGTCTCCTACCAATCGATTGTTTACAACAACCAACTCTGGTGCTTGCTTTTCAGCAGTACCAGTGGTAGTATTTTGGGATTTCTGGGTAGAAGCATGTTTTGGAGCCATCTCTTTATAGCGTGAGTTTTTGAAAGTATGAAAAAGATTTGGGTGAGATATTAGTGATTCTTTGCAGAAAAACTAACAGAGATTTTCAGAGGTTGAAGAATGGTTTTTTCTATTCATGTGCAAGTCTAAAAGTTGGATTAGGCGAAAGTAATTTCTTTTGCCAAAATCCTATATATATAGCAACATAATTCAGACAAACATATACATACAAATTGGTTTTGTATATACGTATCTGTGAATTGCAGACAGGCGTGGGTAAAAGTTTGTTCGACATTAAATGCATAGTGGGCCATGTTGAAATTTCAACAGTCCACTATTTACCGAGAATTAATCTCTGCTGTAAAGATCAATCGCCCATTTCATCAAGGGTCACCATTGCTTCTTCAGCAATGATCTCAATCAACAATTGTAATTATGCCCATTTAATGAATTTTGGCTATTAGCTATCTGAATCACGTTTCTGTATGAACGAGAACACTATTTGTATCTGATTCTATCTTATACTTGTTATCTTTTCAAAGTTTTTCACAAAGATAGAAATAATACAAATTTTAAGATAGTAGTAGTTAGCATGAAACGTTGTACTATTCTCTTTTGTGTTCCCCCTCCTTTGAGTGATCTAGATGTCGAGTACCGTCGGAGATCTTTAAATAGCTATTTTACCCTTTAGCCTTTGGTTTATGGATACCCATTCCAGATTCCTCTTTTCTGGATACCCGTTCCAGATTTCTCTTCTCTGGATACCCTTTCCAGATTCCTTTTCTCTCTCCTTTGATATCTTCTTCAGATATCTGAATTTTTTTTTCAGTTCTTAGGTAGCTCCATTAGTCCAAGACTGTTTCTTAAGGCTAAGAATCTACTTTCTTGTAGTGGCTTAGTGAAGATATCTGCAAGTTGGTCTTCAGTGCCAATCTTGAGTATCTCTATATTGCCTTTTTCAACATGATCTCTGATGAAGTGGTGTCTAACATCAATGTTCTTTGTTCTAGCATGAAACTTAGGATTCTGAGTTATGGCAATAGCACTTGTGTTATCACAGAAAATCGGTGTTTTCTCTTCATTGATCTCATAATCTCTGAGTTGTTGTTGTATCCACAATATCTGTGAAGCACAACACCCATGACAATATATTGACCTCTGGTAGATGTGGCAATTGAGTTTTGTTTCTTGCTGAACCATGATATTAATGTGGCACCAAGAAATTGACAAGTTCCTGAGGTGCTTTTTCTATCAAGTAGTGATCCAGCATAGTCGGCATCTGAATAGCCAACCAAACTCAATCCACTATCTTTTGGATACCACAATCCAATTTCCACAGTACCTTTCACATACCTCAATATTTTCATAGCAAAGTTGTAGTGTGATTGCATTGGATTTGTCTGAAATCTAGCACACACTCCAACTGCATATTGAATATCAGGTCTACTTGCGGTGAGTGCAGTGAGATCGATCAATTTCCTATACTTGTGTTCTTCAACACTCTTGTCAGATTCAGTATAGGTCATTTTGGTTCCAATGCTCATTGGTATCTTAGCATTCTTTCCAGAAGGCTTTAGATTAAACTTGTTGAGCATGTCCTTTGCATATTTTGTTTGACTAATGAATATTCCATCATTGAGTTGCTTGACTTGCAGCCCTAGGAAGTAATTCAATTCTCCCATCATGCTCATCTCGAATTTACATTTCATTAGTTCAGCAAAGTCTTCACAAAGTTGCTTGTATTTAGATCCAAATATAATGTCATCAACATATATTTGAACTAAAAGTAGTTTTCCATCATGATTCAATGTGAAGAGTGTTTTATCAACATCTCCTTTCTTGAAACTGCTTTTTAGTAGGTATTTGGCCAATGTATCATACCATGCTCTTGGAGCTTGTTTGATTATCTGAGCTTTACGAAGCTTATAGACCATCCTACTTTAGGAAACTTCAAAACCTGGTGGTTGCTCAACATAGACTTCCTCGACAAGTTCAACATTTAGGAATGCACTCTTGACATCCATTTGATAAGCGTAAAGTCATTATGACTGCAAAGGCGGAAAGACTCTTATTGCATCGATCTTGCAAGCGGTGCATAAGATTCATCAAAATCTAGTCCTTAGTCTTGGTGAATCCTTGGCAACCAACCTAGCTTTGTTTGGTTATTTCACGGACTCATTCATTTGTTTACGAAAACCCACTTGGTTCCGATTCAGATATTAGTCGACAAATGGAACCGGTTTCCGGACTTTGTTTGTCAAAATGATCGACTCTTCTTGCATTCGAGAGATCGATCTTGATCCTTTAATGCTTCTTCTATAGTCTTTGGTTCAATGTTTGAGATGAAACATCCATAGAGACAATTTGCATTTTCAGCGATTGCTCTTCTAGTTCTAACTCCTTGGTCTATGGGACCAATCACATCCTTTGCAGGATGATTTCTTATCCATTTCATAATGGGTTTTGAACTAGTTGGATCAATATCATTTTGATTTGAATGAGAATCAATATGATCTTGATGAGATACTTGTGCAGTATCTAGGATATCTGACACATGGGAAATGCCATGGATATCTGAAACTTTTTCAGTGTTAGAGATATCTGGAACATGCATTTCAGCAGTCTCATTTTCAGATACCTCTTCATGATGAAGGTTCTCAGTAACCTGTTCCATTTCTGGAATACTCATAGGAAATTCTTCATCATTTATTAGAGTCATCTGGTTGTTACTAAGTATAGGTTGCTTTTCATCGTTAGACTCATCCTCTATTTGAATGGTAGAATTGTTTCCTTTTGAGGATCCTTTTTCAGAATCTTTGATCATTAGTTCTTTGAACCTATCTGAGAGATCATCATTCAAGAGTACTTTCTTGTTTCCTTCATAGAATATTACATGAACAGATTCCTCAATCTTTTGCGTTCTTTTGTTGTAGATTCTATAGGCTTTGCTATTCAGAGAGTAACCAAGAAATACTCCTTCATCTGCCTTTGGTTGAAATGTTCTCAAGTATTCTTTTCCATTGTGAAGAACGAAACATACAACGAAACACCCTTAGATGTTTGATACTAGGGGTCTACCAATGAAAAGCTCGTAAGGAGTTTTGTCATGGTGTTTATTAATCGACATCTATTTTGAGTGTAGCATCTTGTTTCTGACTTCAACCCGATAGATTTCACTTATTTCGTGTCAAGCATTGTTCTTGCTTGCTGCTTCTTTCAGGGTCCTATTCTTTCTTTCAGCAACACCATTTTGTTGTGGTGTCCTTACATCAGATTTGTTCTTGTCATTTTTCATGACTTCTTTCAGCAACACCATTTCTTTCAGCATTGTTCTTTCAGCAACACCATTTCTCTTCTTTCAGCATTGTTCTTGTCATTTTTCATGACTTCGAGCTTATTCAGCAAGTTAGGTATCTCAACCTTTGCATCAGATTTGTGTTTGAGAAAGACAACCCAAGTGAATCTTGAGTAATCATCAACAACAACCAGACCATACTTCTTTCCTGCATAACTAGTTACTGAGGATTCAAAAAGATCCATATGTAACATTTGCAGTGGCCTTTCACTGGAATGTCTAGTTTTAGACTTGAAAGATGTTTTGGGTTGTTTTCTCATTTGGCAAGCTGAGCATACACCTTCTTTTCTATAAGCCATTTTGGGTAAACCAACCACCAACTCTTTCTTGGCTAGCTTATTTAGAGTTTTGAAATTCAAGTGACTCATTCTTTTATGCCATAGCCAATTTTCTTCAGTGTGGCCAGATTGACACACCATGAGACATTCTTTGGTTGTGGCGGATGCCCAATCAGCAACATAAAGACCTTTACGCCTTGCAACCAAGACTGTCTCCTTTGACTCATTGTCAATCACTTTACATAGTTTTGACTTGATCTTGACAGTGTACCCTTTGTCTACTGATTGACTCATGCTTAGGAGATTATATTTCAATCCCTTTGCATGAAGTACTTCAGAGATTGTAAGGGCTCCAAACTTCAAATTGCCAAAACCTATGGTTGAATTTTCGTCTCCTCCAGCAAACCTGATAATTGGTCCAACATTGCACTTTTTGTAGTCAATCAGATTTGCTTTGTCTCCTGTCATGTGCTTCCCACATCCAGTATCAAAATGCCACTTTGAATTAGTCTTTAGAGTGTTACGCACAAAGCGAAAGCAAGATTAGGTTCTCATACCAACAATGGAATCATCTGGACTAAAGAATCTTCCAGTAGGAATCCATTTTTGAATGAATTTCTTAGGAACATTCTTTTGTCTAATAGGAACATAAGGAGGAATTCTAGTTAAATGATTAGTTTCATTGTCATTAAGAACTATTTTCTTCCTTGGTGTGTGCCTTGGTGCTCCATTTGGTGCTTTCAGATACATCGGGTTTACGATGCGCTTCTCGACAAACTTAGCTTTCCTAGCGATTTCTTCTAGCCACGGCATTCGGAGTTTGGTGGCTTGATTCATCTTCCGCCGATAATTCTTTGTGAGCAATTCTAGCCTTTAACCATCGTTCTTGCTCTTGTTTGTACTCACGAGCAAGTTGTTTCCCGATGGCTTTATAGCCAATACCATTCCGAGCACCTGGTGCTATCTGAGATCTCTTCTCAGTAGCCTTGCTGAGTACTGACAAATGTTCATCCTTCATTACTCTTATTGAGTGGTGGGCATGCATGTGTGTGTCATTGAAGTCCTCTCTTTTGAAGGATCTCTTAAATAAGATTGTACTTGATGAGTGTCACTAACTTTGGCATAAGATTGAAAAGATAGTTCTTTCTTTTGAGTTCCTTATTATCGAAAAGAAGATCTTCACATTTCTTACGAAGATTGGCCATTGCTTCTTTATGTGACTTTTCGGTCTCGGATACGAGCCTTGAGAAATGCATTTTGACATCCTTTTCTCGGATATCTTGATTATTTGAGAATTTTCCTTTCTGAGAATTCTTTTCTTCTTCAAAATTTGGCTCTAGCTCGGACCATTAGAAATTCTCTTAGTAGAGATCAAGTTCTTTTCTGAGATTTTCCAGATCTTTGATTCATTCTTCATCACTTTAATAAGAATAACAGGAAGGATGTGTTACCTCACAAGACATTAGACAAGGTTCAATGTTGGAGATATCTGGAAAGATTTCTTGACCATTCCACACTTCTTTCTTCTTTTGACCAAAGTCAATTACTTCATGAGAAACACCGTACATTTACGTGAAGGGTGTGGAATCATCTGAATCCTCATCCTCAGAATCAGACTCAATATCTAGAGCATCCAGTTGGATTTGAATCTTTTTCTTTTCTTCAGTGAGCATAGATCTCTGACTTCTTTTGAAGATTCTTACATCTTTCTTGTCACTGTCTTTAGTTTGTTGAAGCGGGCAATCCTTCTTGAAATGACCAGGTTTCTGACAATAGAAACATATATCATTTTCGATTTACGCCCTTGATGCTTGATGCTTCTACGGTAAGCATTGTTGAGCTTTGTATATTTTTGTACTGGTGATAGTTTGAGCCTAGATGCTTTTTCAGCTTCTCTTTGGCTTTTTTTCTCTCAATTTCTCGACTAACATATTTTCCCATTTGCTTTACAGCAAGAGCATCCTCAATCACCTCCTTGCATTTCTTCTTTTTAGATGTTCCTTGAGCAACTAGAGCAACATTCTGCAACTTCTCAGTTGTTTGTTCTCTTTGAGTTGTCTCGTAGTCAACAGTGGCAAGGTGAGAGAAAAGTTCCACAGGAGTGATATCTGGCATTCCTTGGTTAAAGTAGAAAAACATTGTGTGCTCCCAGTTATGATTTAGACTTCTCACAATAGTCTTAATCTTTTTTGACTGGGTATATCTATTACTCTCACCAAGTGCAGCCATGTCACTCATAAGTGTTATGGCGAAATCTAGTTCTTCAAGAGTCTCTGTGGGACCTTGTTTAAATTGTTGGAATGTGAGCGTCAAAACTTCGAACTTATTTTCTTTTGTTTTCTCGATGCAAGCATGATTTCTTCAATCGGTTGCGAGGCCACTTCGCCGTTTTGCACCTGATTTACTTGTATGTGCTCTAGAGTAGAACGTATGATGATATTACGAGCCTGGCCATCCAGTCGATTTCTCTTGGCATCTTCCGATGTCCAGAGCTCTCTGCACTTATCTGGGATCTAGGTTCAGTGCAGAAGGCTTGGAAACCTCCTGCTCTGATACCACTTGTTGGTCCAGATAACGGCAAAGTAAAAGACTAGAGGGGGGGGGGGGGTGATTAGTATTTTAAAACTTTTGTCGATAAACACAGTTTCTCAGATATCTGTGAAGATATCTGATACTTAATTTCAGAGAGCGGAAGAATTTTCTGTGATAAGTGCACGTGCTCAGCAAGATAAGTGTAAATACTTTGCAAGATAAATAAAGCAAGTAATAAACTGCAGAAAGTAAATAACTCAAGTCTTTTTATAGTGGTATTGAAGGTGGCGTAATCCTTTAACTAATCCACTTCGGCCTTTCTCAGACCTAGAATCCACTAAGACAGATAATTGAGGTGACCTTACAAGTATCTTCTCTCGATTCCTAAATACACTAGGTTCCCAACCAAGTGTTCCCCTGAGTTATTCCTCGGCTTTCACAGCCAAGTACTTCCTGTACTCTGGAAAACTTTTTGAGCTATTCCTTAGCTTCCCAAACTAAGTACTTCCTGTGCTCAGTAACCTTGGAGTTATTCCTTAGTTTCCCAAACTAAGTACTTCCTGTACTCCACGCTGATTAAGGTGTTGGTTTAAGTAGTTTGTCAGGTGAGCTTCTTTAATAATTTATTCAGTTATTTAGATAGCTCTATGAATCAAGTATACTTAATACACTTTGCAATGTATGGTACTTGTTCTTTACTGACCCAGGTCTATGATAAGTGTTCAAGAGAATGAAACTCAGATTTGAAATCTTAGTTCAACTCTTTCACAAATAACAATGCTTGTTAAGGATCAGGACACTTAGAACTTTAGTGCTGCTTAGAATCAAGAGCTCTGGTCGCAACATAAAGCTTGAAGATAAGTAGTTTGCTTGAGAGAGCTTGTGTGAGAGTTTAAGTTCTGTGTGTTCTAAGGTATTCTAAGGTGTTTTCTCAAGCAGTCTAAGTGTTGATATTTATAGATGAATTTGAGTGCCGTTTGAATAGTATCTGTTTGGCTTAACTCAATTTCAAACTATTGATATCTGAGTATAGTACTGTAGCAGGTTTGTCTTATTTTTCAGAAACTACCATTTTTGTTCAGACATTTCTGTCCGCGCATTTAATGCACTGTACTATACTTTGTCCTGTAGTGTCAACGGAACTATGCACGCTTTCTGGAGCTTTGCACGTCCTTTTCCAGAGATTATCACAACTCCAGATACCATTTGCTGAAGCAACTTGTTATAATATATTTCTTTTCAGAAACATAATTTATGTCCAAGGTATCTGAGTGTAGATATCTGTGGGCACTTTCCTCGTTTCAGAAACCTCTTATTTCTCAGATATCTTTTGCAACACTGTTTATTTAAAAACGCTTGTGTCTTCAAGATATCTAGTCATAGGTATCTGAGAAACCTATGTCTTCAGCAATCTTGTGCAGTCTTCAAGTCTTCAAAATTGTTGAACTTTTCCTGTTGGATGTCTTCTTCTTGGTCTTCTTCAAAAAATAAAAATTACATTTCGAGACCTAACATCCTATACAAGATTTGCTAGACTATCATACTTAGTGAGTTTCCTCTTTTACAGTGTTCAAGTGAACCAAGAGTACTAACCACCTTTCTGAGCTAAGATAAGTCATTAGGTTGCTGATCAAAATCTAAACAGATATTCCTAACAAACATCATCGAAAGGTAACCTTATTGGCGCTACTTTTGTATTACCGGTGCTAAAAATCGCTAGCTCTTGCTCCAGAAAAAATAGAAAAGAAAGTACCGAAAAAAGCAAAGGTAAAAAAGTCTCGGAGTGGATCTGTGGTCCTTGTGATCACCGTTTTCGTGTTGGTCATATTACGAATCTGACCCACATACCGGCGTGTCCCTAAAAAGCTACATGTCTGTGAGGGTTGATGGCATGTATACCAAACCAGCACGCAAAAAAGTGTGGAATTCGGTGAAACAGACACTACCAAAAATTGTAGAGACTAAAAGAGCCCAATGATAGACAACAAAAGCATCTGGTCGATAAAACAACTGGAAAAATAGTATGTCAAAAGAAAAATATAAAATAAAGGAGCAAGTAGTCTATGTGTGAAGCAACAAATGAAGTAGTTATGATGATGAAGGAGAAGTTTAAGATTTATCATTGAGAGAAGACGAAGTTGAAAGAAGGAACTTAGTGTCTGGAAGGATAAGTCCCCCTGAAATACATTTTGTTCTGCCTTGCTCATCTTTTAATGATGCTTAGCCAAACACTGCTCTATATTATCTTACCTATTTTACTTACCAAGCCAACCCGAGTACTACTTTGATTTGTGCATTGACTTTTGGGAGAAGGATTGCATAACATTACCACGAGGTCATGATCTTGAAGTACGCCTTGAAGGACATTGGGTAACTTTTGTAACTGCTGGCTGTAGTAAGTGATGCTTGCTTGTTATTTGTTTGTTGTGGAGTCATAGAGGTCGGAGTTGAAACTAAGTGAGTCAGTGGAGTTCGAAACCCTAGAAACTAGCTTCTTATATATGTTGTGGTTTATGCCCTTTACTCATTTCATAGTCACTTCTTATTTATCCTTATTGCCTTGATTAGGGATGAGCAAGAAACTGGTTTGGGGTGTGATGTGACAATGAAATGTGCGATTTTGCATGCTTTTAGACCCACGTTTTTTGCCCAAGATTTAATATTTGCATCATATTATGGCCAATTACCAACTTGTGTATTTTGTAGGGCTTGATTGCATTTTCGAGGAATTGCACGATTTCTGGTATCAAAACGTCATATTTAGGAGAAATCGAGGGAAATAAGGAAACATGACAATTCTAATTGGAGCTAGAGAAGTACGATTATGTTGTGCTACCTACCGTTGCGAAGATCTCAAAAAAACATGAAATGCTGAAGAAGGACACTTTTCAAGATAACAAGGTTACGAAGCTCGAAATCGAAGAACGAAGAAAACCTGCAGATATAACCCGACAGAAATCGACCAAGATGCACTGTTTTAGCTGTACACGGAGTTCTGGAAGTCCGATTGAGGCTCAGGAGCTATCGATGGAAAGCTTATTGAAAATTAAAAAAATATTTTGGCTTATCACTTTCCAAGAAAGCGAAGTTTTATAGTGCGAAATTAGCTTGGAAAAGGCGACTAACACTTGGACAGACGGGCTTTTTCCGTGCATGGGGCCTCAACCCGCCTTTTAACCTTTCTTGCTGACCATGGACATCTAGAACCTTCTTCTTACAGTATAAATAAGACCCTTGGGGTCTAAGAATCCACCATCACCTGGGAAGACAACTGGCCGTCACGCAACCAGTCCTCGGGGAAGTGAAACCCTAAACCCGTTGCACACTACGGATCGACATCACACATGAATCGAGGAGCATAAGGATAAGGAAACCCTAGAAGTTGCACGAAGACAACAAAGACTAAGCTTCTCTTTTATCTTTCTTCTTTTTCTGGATTTTGATTTCTTCTTTTTCTAGTTCTAGGAGTTTTTGATTACCGTCTAATAGAAGAATACTATGAGTAGCTAATTTTCTTTTGTAAAGGCGAACCGCCAAAACTCTATTATTGCTGTTTCTTTATATGCCATGTTATATTAATGAATTAGTTTTAAAACGTAATTTCGTACTTGTTCTTTATTCGTCCGACTCTCTACGTGGGAAATCCTTACTAACTACGACACAGTAGCGGACTTTACATCATCCTATGTGATTTGTCTGAAAATGTGATGAGATAGTGTGTTGAGTGACACAACACGTTGTTGGTATAAGTGAAGGTGTCTGGATTAACTGCGACTTGATACTTTTGGCATGTTTCCTTGCTGCCTGTAGACGGCTAGTACGTTGTTTGATTCTAAGTAGTTAGGAATAGCATAATAGAACTAGGTCGGGATCCTTTACATCAATCACCATCATCGATTCCATCATAGAATTAGGGTTTAATTGTGATTCAATCTTCTGTTTACATACAATCTGTTTACTTTAATCTGTATGTTGTCTGCTCGCGAAATCAAAACGTTACTTGTTTGCTCCTATGCTAAGTGTCTGGAGAACGTCATCTCAAGTTAACTTACCACTATTGCTATGTGTTTGTGAGCTTCCATCAGTTATAAATTTAATCTTTAATTGTAATTGAGAGTTACAGGTACTACAATGCATTCAAATTCTCAAGTGCACGTCAGGCATGCAACTGCAGAGTGTGTGACACCCCAGATTTTGACATACCTTAGTACTTTTTATCCTTGCATGATTTATTAGTGTTACTTTATTTGTCCAGAAGTATATTAGAATTATTTTAGTATGTTGGTGAAGTTTGTATTAAAAGTTCTTTATTTGTTTTAGAAGTCAATATAACTTGTCAGTTTGTAATATGTGTGGTTATTTATTTTGTACTTTCTTTAAAGAAAAGAAATTATTTTTGGTGTATTTTTCCTACTTAAAAAATTGATTATTTTATCCTTTAATTTGTTGGTGTAATTATTTGAAAATAATTTAGTAGTCATCTCTTAAATTTATTTTTATGAATGACTAATGTGCCAAGACTTCTTTTTAGTTGTCTAGCTTAATTCAGTACTTTATTTGTTTGCTTTGAATGATGTATAATGTGAAGAGTGCTATTTTAATTATGTATTTTAATGTATGTCATTATTTGTGTGGCTTGATTAGATTTAAAGATTAACTTCAATTGCCTTCATGTGAGTTCATTATATGTTATATTAATATTAGTTAAGTTAGAAGAAGTCTAAGAGTCTTTTTAATTATCTTATTTAAATATGAGTCTTTATGTATGTGCTTTATTGATGATTTATGTGAAGAGTCTTCCTTTTAATTAACTAATTCAATACAAGCTAATTATATATGTTCTTTGATTGATTTATAATGTGAAGAGTAACTTTTGAATTATGTAATGTACATGCATGTCTTATGTGTGTGGGGCTCTCTTAATGTTTAGAAATTAAAGTGTTATTTTATATTCATATATTTCAAAATACAAGAGTTTGGTAACTTGAGGTTTCTTTAATGAATGAAATATTTTTCTTTCTTTTTCATGTTACGATACGAAAGGTCGCTCGTAATGTCGAATGTCACATGCTATGTTTCAGCTATGTTTCGATCAACGTTCTGATTTTCTTTTCGTTTCTCTTTTATGTTACTTATGCATGTCTAAGTGTAATATTGCCTACGCATGTTCAATATTTTAAGTTTAATTGTTGCATATGCATGTGTGATTGTGAGTTCAATTTAATTCCTCTAATTGTTGCATTTTGTTGGTGTGTCACATTTTATTTTTGTGTACAAATGACCCTAAGTCATGCCAAAAACGTTTTTGAGCTTTTTTCCAAGTAAAATATGATAATTTATCATTAGTTATTGTTTTTAAATGTTTGGAAAAAAATGTGAAAGGTCTCTCTTAATTTTGCACCTTTATTGTTGGTTTTAAAATGAATTTTAAGTGCAATTTAAGCCATTTAAATTGCCATTTATTTTTAGCTCTTCAACCCTTTGATCTTCACTCAATCCACCCTATAAATACCCTCTTTTTCCAGCCCTCATTTGTCCAAAAACTTTTTGGACATTTTCTTCAAAAAAGTCTCCAAGTACTATTATCTTTTTCTTTCAAGTTTGTAAATTGTTCTTCTTGCAAGTACTTTCATAATTCTTGCTCTTCCTAACCTTCAAATGTGAGTGTTCTACAAAACTATATATATCTATTATTTTAAAAACCTGGAAGGTATTTTAATATGTTTTCAACTTATATATAAGTAATGCATGGTTGCCAAAATGCATGTTCTATTGCATAAAACCAAATCACGAAAGAGTTTTAGCATGCTTCCGCTGATTTTGAAAGATATATATATTTTTTATTTTATATACATGATTATTATTTTATTTTGATTGACGGTTCAAGAAAGATACGTACGTTTGGTTCAGGTTAATTGGCTTGTAGTTTGGTCAGTTGTGTCTGGCGAGCTACTTGTCGGTTTCCTTTGCCCATTCCCTTTAAATCGAGTGATAGAAGCTTTCACTGATTTAGTTGGGTCGTAGAATTTCACCCCTGTACCATGGCAGGGTTATAAGGACGGCATGAAATAATGTTTTTTCTGAGAAGTATACGTTATTGAAAGTATATTGGATTTTAAGTTCTTGATTTTTATTGTTATGATTTTAATGAAAACTTCACACGAAAATCTTTGAACACTCATTGAGGTTTTTCTCACACTGCTTTTATTCCCTTCCTTGTAGGTGAGATGGCCGCGAAGAATGAACAACCGATAAACTCAGCGAACTAAGAGAGTGGTTGGGATTTGGGATTTTTGTCAATGAAAATAATGTCTTTTTGTCTTTTTCAAAAACATATGTCGTTTCCTGTTATATTTTTTTTTTCAAAAACTCATGTCGTTTCCTGTTATATTGTTTATCTTTTAAAGACAAGAATGTTGGAAATCATGTGGTTTTATTCACTGAAATAAAGTATATTTTGTTCCAACAACTGTGACATGAAAGATTGTCTTTATCTTTACATGTTTCACTAAACGTTTCGGCTCTGATTTCGCCCGACGTCCCGACTGAAATTTACTCCTTTTAAAAACTCAAAAGTCGGGGCGTTACAGAGTGCATCTCTTTGCGATTAGAGGTAGCCGACCTTCTGAAGATAGGACACTTGACGGAGTACCTCTCTGACAAAGATAAAAAGACCCTAGCCAGTCTGCAGGGCGCTGATCCACCTGAGCCCCCTCAGACCAAGAAGGTAATCAAGGTCATCTCTGGGGGGGGGGGGGTGTTAGAGATCAGTGGTGTCTCATACTCTGCGGAAAAGTGCCACAGTAGGCAAACGGTAAAGCCTGAGCTTAAAGATTGATGAGTCGGTTTTACACCGTCTCATTTGGTCTTTTTTACTATCTTATTGTCGTCCTTATGTATAGTTTTTATAGTTTTCCTAGAGTATTTTTACTTGTTTTTTGTTCATTGTGTGTTTTGTAGGTATTTGGCCAAACTGCGTTAATTGGAGGCAAAATGATGCATTTTATATGCATTTACAGGATATGGAGTTCCAATGCCACGAACGGATGTTACAAGTGGAGCGGGAAGGCCAAAAATACAAAAGTTGGAGTCAAAGTGAGGATCGGGGCTGACAATAGTACACGCCGCCAGTACCTCATAAGCATGCCAGCGCCTCGTAAGTATTGGCGCGCTTTAAGTAGGTTGCATACGCCAATGACATAGTGGCGGCCTTGACCGTCATGCACAGCGTCATAGTTGTGTAATGCCAGTAATGTTCCAGTTCGTGTAATTCGTTTCTTCCAGTTTTCTATTAGTTAGAACAAGATAGAATTGTATTGATAATTTTCTTTACATATTTTTGCTCTCAACCTAGAACTTTTCCAAGGTAATTACCTACCTATTACTGGAGGTAATTGAACCGTTCTTTCTTGTAATCATCGATTGATATTTGTTTGGGAGCATATTCATACTCTTTCTACTGATTGAATTCAAGATTCTTTAGTATTTACCTAGGGTTTGTGACACAATTTAGTAAAATATGTATCAACTATTGATTCTTGGTATTTAATTATTGATTATGTTTATTATGTGTTCGTATATGATATTGATTATGTCTATGCATATCATGAGTAGCTAAACACCCAATTATGGGGTGGTGATGGATTCAATGCATGCTAGTTAGGGTTTATGCAATTCAATAACATGTAATGTGCGATTTACTCTGTGCCATTTTGATTAAATGCCGATGCAGTTATGTAAATTGTGTTTTTACCCCCAAAATCATCAAAGGACTATGCAATCCGATTTCACACCAAAACGTCTAGAGATTGCATAATCCAAACGTTCGTAGCAAACACATAACTACATTAGCTTATTAGTTGTAGCTTCGTGAAATTGACGCCTTCACTAATGCTATATGTTTTGTAGAACAGAATAAGTTAGCTCATTGTCATAGTCATTCGTACCTTATCTTATATAAGGTGTCTGCCTAGAGAGCTAGAGCAGTGTAATAATCATTAGGACGTATCGCAGTGATAACTAGAGTAAATCGACATCGTTATTGTTGCATGTTTTCCTGCTAGCTAGCTTGAATTCTGTCACCTCACCATAATCCCCTCTCCTATATTCGTTTCACAAGTTAATCTATTTTCTAGTTAGTCTACATCGTTGTTAGATTATCATTCTGCTACCGAAGCAAACCAATTTTTACTGCTTCCCGTACTGTTATTACTATTCGTAAACGCAACTCAACCTAGTTAAGTCCTTAGAGACCAAACCTCGGGGTTAACTTCACTGCACTACAAGTTTTCGTAGTGTTGAGAATTAACTCTTGGCTTAAACAAATTGAAAACTCTGATTTGACACATCAAGTTTTTGGCGCCGCTGTTGGGGACTTAACTCCTTTGTCAAGTTTACGAATTATAATTTATAGTGTTTTGTTTCTGTTATTTATTGTTATTTCTTTTTCCTTCATTATCTTTGTGTTTCTTTGTTTGTGAGTACGTGTTTTAGCTAATGGGTACTTATGTTTGCGTAGTTCTGATGTTGTGTCTGTCTTGTAACACAGGTTCGAAGATATGGCTGTAGCGGAGCAACCTTCTATGTACACACTTCTCCTACCAGTGCAAGGTGCGCATCGTCCCACCATAGTCACACCATCTAATGTGCGGGGTCTCGAGGTTAAGGAGAATCCATCCAACAACTTTTGAGATTCTATGGAGTCAAGAATTAGGACGTCATGGGTTTCTTCAGGGAAATTGAGCATTTTATATCTGGATTAGAGAAACCTAAAGGGGTAGAGGATGATCAATTGAGGCTCAAGATATTCCCTATGTGTCTCTTTGGCAAGTCACATACTTGGATGAATTGCCTAACAGAGTGAAATTGTATGGAGCTGGACTTAGTACCAAATACAAATATTGTAAACACGTATTGTAGCAATACGCAAAACCAATATCTATAAACTATCTTAGAGTCTAAACAGTGGATTGTAAAGAACACAAGACACAAATAATTTCTAGCAGATTATAAATAATCTGCCGAGCCACAGGCGAAATATCCACTATAAAATATAACGGATTTACAAAAAGATATCTAGACAATATTCCTATGATCTAGAATATCAAACAACTAAGCACTTGAATCGGGCCACCAATTCGATGCTAGATCTATCACAAACAAAGAGAGAGATGACTAACTAAAGGCTTAGTCAAAGAGATGCAAATCAAGCTGCTAGATAATATCTATCTTACGCATAAAAGCTTGTTATGAATCTATGAACCTATCGACTAGTATATTTAGTTGTGAATATTAATCCAACTAGTACAATAGTTCTATCTTGATTGAAAGTCTTGATTAGGATGAATCTCATGTTCTTCTCCTAGTTCTTCTCAATCTTTCATGCATCGAGAATCCTCGTAGGAATACAAGTACAATCCTTCTTCGATAAGTAGAAACCTTCTTCGATTATGATTCTTATTCCTATCCTTCTTCAATGTCTTCTATTAATCAAACTCCAAGAGTTCTTCTCCATAAGACATCTGAACCTGTTAAACCTGCTAAGACTAAACCAAAATCGTGGAACTATATTTAAGTAGAGTAATGCAAAATCCATAAATAGAAAGTTCAGTGTACAGACAACTAGTATTGTGACAATACTAAGCCAGGTTAGTATTGCGCCAGTGCTTAGCTAAAGTCTGCACTTTCATTCTCCCCCTTTTTGCATTCCTTCACAGTACCTAACCTGCAGAAAAATCAGAACACTCTATGCAAACATACTAAGTAATTACTCCCCCTAAATAAGAAAACCAAGAGAATAATATACCAAGCAGTTATAGTCATAAAACAACAAATGTTAGACAAAAGCAAGAGTATTAGGATAATACATGCCAGAACTAATATCCTACTGGGAACAAGCTCACAAGCAAATAAAACATATAAAAATACATAATATATTGTCCAAAAATAAAGAAAGTATATGTATTATAAAAAAATTGTTAAAAAGTATGAAAAAAATATAAACATTACATAAATATATTAAAACAAATAAAAATATAAGCAAAACAAAATTGTTCAAAAATATTAAAATATTAAAATGCAACAATATTCCTGAAATTATGTTGATGGGATGTTAGGGTTCTTAGAAGATGTCAAACGGCGCAAATAAATTGTTCTGATTGCGTCAACATTATTTAAATGTACTTTGTATGTTTCTGCATCATAAGCTCGTTTTTAAAATTTTCCACTCTTGTAATTATTTTCAATTTTTTAAATAATTTTGAATAATTTTTCATAATTTTATATAAATTTTTAATTTTTATTGATTTTTATTAAAATTTGTATAACGTTTTGAAAAATTTATCGAATTTTTATGATGTTTATAATTTTCATATTTTTGAACATTGTTTTATTATTTGTTTATATTTTTTTATTTTAATACATATTTGTAATGTTTATATTATTTTATAATTTTTGACAATTTTTATAATAAATATTTTTAATATTATTTTAATTATTTTTTAATATTCATTTATTTTTTATATTATTTTTTAGAATTTTTATTTATTTTTACAATTTTCAAAATCGAATTTGCATTATTTTCAAAAGACAAATCCCCGAATTAGTAAGGAGGTGACACGCGTAAAAAATTATATATATATTTTTTTTGGTCAGAATCTGATCAAATTGGTCAACTTTGCCTGAAACTTGACCGGAGTACCTAATTTGAAAGGAGGGTTGATGTGTACCTAAATTGGGCACTTCAATTCTAGAATACCTAAACTGGCGGTGTCTCATTCTGGAGTACCTAAAAAAAAAAATTACCCCGCTTGGCGCACGTCAAGTGGCTATGGCGTATGCCAAGTCCAAATCTTCTGCGTATAAATAGTTTTCTGTCGTGATTTTTCTTCATACACTCATTAATTTTGTTCTATTCTCTTCTCAAAAACCCTAGACTTCATTCTTGGGCAATTCCTTCACCATCTTTGAGGAATTGAACCCGATTCACATTGTAATTACTCATGATTATCAATTATCAATACATTAGCTATTATTGTACCGATTGATTTAGGGATTTATTCATCCTCCAAGTGTAGTGACAGCCTCTCGGTAACAATTTCTCCTTTTTCATCGTTTAATATTATTGATGGTGGATTGTTTAATTATTTATTGCTTATTGGTGATGAGCAAGAGTAGCTAGGCACCAGTTATAGGGTGGTGGTGTATTTGATGCATGCTAGTAATTAGGGTTTATGTTATTTTTGGCATCTATGGAATAGTACACCTAGTTAGCTCATTGTCATAGCATCGACGTACCTTATGTCGTGTAAGGTTTCTGCTGCGTAGTAGTGTAATCTCTTGTTGAGCATGTCCCAGTGATAACTAGGGTAGACGGTTAGTTGTTGTTAGGAATATGTATTAGTATTTTGATCACTCATCACATGTTCTTATCTTAGCCAGAAAGGTGATTAAGTGCTCTTGGTTCACTTGAACATTGTAAAAGAGGAAATCACTGAGTATGATTATTCTAGTAAATCTTGTATTAGGATTATAGGTCTCTGACTGTAATTTTTATTTCAAGAAGACCATGAAGATCAATCCTAGCAATGAAGCTTTTCTGAAGATTAGAAGACTGAAGATTGCACAAGGTTTATGAAGACACAAAGGTTTAGTCTAACTCAGAAAGACTATGTCCTTAATCCTTTCTTAAGTATATTAACTTATTTTCGGGATATGTTCTGGACATATGACATCATGAGTATGGAGCATGCAAGCCATCAGAAAGGCTCATGTATCCGTTGAGACTAAAGGACAATGAACAGTACTATGCATTAAATGCATCGCGAAATCTTTAAGCGATCCTCTACGAAAAATGAGATAGTGACTTCTGAGTACATAGTTCAAGATATAAACGGATATAATTTGATAGAGAGCACAACGGATACAATTCAAACGCCTCTCAAATTTATCTATATATATCACACACTTAGATGCTTGAAGAACATACCTTAGAACGCTCTATCTTGCAAACTTACCATCAAGCAAAGTATTCTCTCAAGCACTCTACTACCCTTTCTGAAAGCTTTCTGTTGCTTGAAGAATCACTAGTAGTTCTAAGTTGTCCTGAACCTTAACAAGAGATTGTTATTCGTGAAAGAGTTGAACAATCAGATACCCTTTCTGAAGCTCATTCTCTAGAACGGACATCAATTACTTGGGTCAGTAAAGAGCAGAATGCCATCCACTGAACAAGTGTATTAAGTAGTCTTGTTCTATTAGGCTCTCTGAAAACATAATTGAAAAGTTATACGAGAAGCCTCTCTGACAAACCTTATAACCAACACCATCAAGGCGTGGAGCAGAGGAAGTACTTGATTTGGAAAATTAGGGAATAACTTCAAGGTTATCTTAGTAGAGGAAGTACTTAGCTCTAGGAGCTGGGGAAAAACTCAGGGGGAACATTTGGTTGGGAACCATTTGTTTAGGAATCTTAGAATAAGGATTATTGTAAGGTGAACTCAATTATCTGTTCTAGTGAATTCTAGGTCTCAGAAAGACCGAAGTGGATTAGTTGGAGGATTACGCCACCTCCAGATACCATTATACTTGCTGTGTTATTTACCTTTCTGTATTTACATTTCAGCAAAGCACACACACACTTACTTATTGTTTCTGCACTTACCTATCTTAATGTCTTCCGCGCTCTGAATTTAAGTATCAAAAACCCCTAGGTTTCTGAGAAACTGTGTTTATCGACAAAAGTTTTAAGAGACTATTCACCCCCCCCCCCTCTAGTCTTTTACTTTGCCGTTATCTGGACCAACAAGTGGTATCAGAGCAGGAGGTTCACAAGCCTGCCTTGAACCTAGATCCCCAGATAGGTGAAGGAACTTTGTCCCTTTCTGAGGACTATATAATTTGTGTGTTAAGTGTGCAGGTATGTCTCTGAGTGATGCACCCGTTCTGAAGCCAGAAAACTACGAGAAATGGAAGAACAACATGATGCTCCATCTGGAGGCCATTAGTGATGAGATGATCTATGTCATCAATGAAGGGCATATCAAAATCAGACAACTCAAACAAGTTACTGAGGTGTCTGATGGAAGAAAAGCCTCAGACAAGGAAGATGGAAGCGAGGACATGGCTGCTAGTGATAGTGGTCATGTTGCTCGTGGAAGCATTATATATGAAGACAAGCCAAGAGAGCTCTGGACATCTGAAGAGGCCAAGAGACATAGATTTGATGGTCAAGCTTGTAATATAATCATCAGATCGACACCTGAGCACATACAGTGTAAACTCTGGGGTGCTAAAACGGCGAAATTTGCCTGGCAATTGATTGAAGAAATCTGTGCCGGAACTGAGAAAACCAAAGAAAACAAGTTCGAAGTTCTTAAATTGAAGTTCCAAAACTTCAAACAAGGTCCCACTGAAACTCTGGAAGAACTTGATTTCAGATTTACTACTCTTATGAGTGATATGGCTGCACTTGGTGAAAGCAATAGATACTCCCAGTTAGAAAAGATTAAGACTATTGTTAGAAGTCTCAATCACAACTGGGAACACACTAAGTTCTTTTATTTCAATCAAGGGATGCCAAATATTACTCCAGTAGAGCTCTTCTCTCTCTTGCTACTGTAGACTATGAGACAACTCAGAGAGAACAAACAGCTGAAAAGTTGCAAAGTGTTGCTCTAGTTTCTCAAGGTACTTCTGAAAAGAAGGATACCAAAGAAGCATCTGAAGAAAATTCTCTTGCAGTAAGACACATGAAGAAATTTGTGAGTCAAGAGATTGAGAGAAGAAAAGCTAAAGAAAATCTGAAAAAGCATCTTGGCCCAAACTATCATCAGTACAAGAACATACAAGTGAACAACTCTCTGAACACCCCCATTCAGAAAGGTGTTAGTACTGAAGCTGTAGAAATAGGAAATGATATCTGCTTCTATTGTCAAAAGCCTGGTCACTTCAAGAGAGATTGTCCTGCTTTATAAAAGCTCAAGACAGGTGACAAGAAGGACAGAAGAAATTTCAAGAGAAATCAAAGGGCCTTACTGAATGAAGAAAGGAAGAAGATTCAAATTCAACTTGATGCTCTAGACTTTGAGACAGATTCTGAAATGGAGATTCAGATGACTCAAACCTACCATCACCAGAATTGTGTGGAATCACCCACGATGTAATTGACTTCGGCCTTAAGAAGAAACAAATGTGTGGAGTTGCTGAGATTGCTGGTCCAGACATCTCCAACATTGAAATGTGTCTGATGGCTGATGAGGTAACTAACAATTCACAATTTCTGTACTATGAGAGTGATGATGGAATTGAGGATCTGGAGTTGGTCAAGAGTGAATTGGAACGTTATGAGAAAGAATTTCTGGAAGCACAATCCAAAACCAGAATTCTAGAGGAAAGCAAAGAAACTCTTGAAAAAGAGGTTTCTGAGCTAACCAGAGTATCTGAGAACAAGAACGCTGAAATAGCCTTTCTGAAATCTCAGATATCTGAGAATGAAAATTCTAACAAACTAGCCTTGGATGAACTTACTAAGAAAATGTTGAAGCTGCTTTCTGAGAATGAAGAACTCAGAAAGAAAGAGATATCCTTCCAATCTTATGCAAAGGCTAGTGACACTCTCACTGAGGTTCAATCCTATCTGAGAGATCCCTCTGAGAAAGGTGGACTTGGACTTGATGAACAATCGAGTAATTCATCTCCTCTGAAGAAGAGTGATGAAAGGTTGACCTTTGTAAAAAGTCAACAGAATGTTTTTCAACCACCTATAGCATTGGTCAGAAATCTAGGGTAGTTGACAAAGAAAAAGGAGTAGCAACCCAGCCTTTGAAAGAACAACAAGTTCACAAGAAACTTGCGGATAAGGTTTCTGAAAAGAAACATAACCCTTAGACATGTAACCATCCACATTGCTACATTACTAGGAAAGGAAGAATTGCTGGAATAGGCAAATTCTCTACTGTACCATTTTATGAAAATAAAGATGGTGCAGAAACTAGTAAGGCTTCTGAAGAACGTATTCAGAAAGCCAAAGGTGTTCGAAATGGCATTGGCTATCGTGCTATTGGAAAAGTTCTTCTGCAACAATATAAGGAAGGACAAGAACAATGGCGCAAAGTGATATTGCGTAGCAATAGAAAGAAGTGGAAGAAATCTCAAGCCACCGAAAAGCTGAATGCGAGCTAGAAGGAACACGGCGGAAAGGCAAAGTTCTTTGAAAAGCAATCCCGAAACCTGTGGTCCGAAAGCACCAAAAGGAATACCTAGAAACACCACAAGAAGGAAAATTGAGATCAAAATTACTGATTTTATTGCATCTCCTTCTGATCAAGTTAGACAAAAACAAACTCCCAAGAAATTCACTAAAATGTGGATTCCTACTGGAAGAATGTTTAGTCTAAATGGTTCTATCTCTGAAGCAAGAACCTAACTCCTGTTTCTGTTTTGCGTAACGCCTCTTGGACTAAGGCTCAATGGCTATTTGATAGTGGATGCGGAAAGCACATGACAGGAGACAAAGCAAATCTGGTCAACTACAAAGCTTGCAACAATGGACCAGACATCAGATTTGCTGGAGGAGAATTAAATCCCTCTCTGGGATTTGGCAATGTCAAATTAGGATCATTAACTATCACTGACGTATTACATGTTAAGGGTTTGAAATATAATCTATTTAGCATGAGCCAGTTTGCAGACAAGGGATTTACTGTGAAATTCAAAGCAAAGTATTGCAAACTTATTGATAATGAGTCTAAGCAGACAGTCTTGGTTGCTCCGCGGAAAGGCAGTCTTTATGTTGCCGACTGGGCATCTGCCACAACTGAAGAATGTCTCATGGTGAATCAATCAGGTCACACAGAAGAGCAATGGTTATGGCACAAAAGAATAAGTCACTTGAATTTCAAAACTCTGAACAAACTTGCCAAGAAAGAGTTAGTGGTTGGCCTTCCCAAAACATCTTTCAGAAAGGATGGTATCTGCTCACTTTGTCAGATGGGGAAACAATCTAAGATCTCTTTCAAGTCCAAAATCAGACACTCTAGTGTTAGACCACTACAACTATTACACATGGATCTTTTTGAATCATCTGTAACTAGTTATGCAGGAAAGAAGTATGGTCTTGTTGTTGTAGATGACTTCTCAAGATTCACTTGGGTTGTCTTTACAAGCACAAATCTGATGCAAGGGTGGAGATACCAAACTTGCTGAATAAGCTTGAAGTCATGAAAAATGACAAGGTATCTGCAATCAGAACAGACCATGGTACTGAGTTTGTCAACCAGTACATTAAGGAGTTTTGTACCAGCAAAGGTATACAACACCAACTTTCCTCTGTAAGAACACCACAACAAAATGGTGTTGCAGAAAGGAAAAATAGAACACTTAAAGAAGCAGCAAGGACAATGCTAGCTGACACTGAGATAAATGAAGTTTATTAGGTTGAAGCTATAAACACAGCATGCTACACTCAGAACAGATGTTTGATAAACAAACACCATGACAAGACCCCTTATGAACTCTTGGTTGGTATACCCCCTAATATCAAATATCTAAAATTATTTGGTTGTAGATGTTTTGTTCTAAACAATGGAAAAGAGTATCTAAGAACATTTCAACCAAAGGCAGATGAAGGTGTGTTTCTTGGTTTTTCTATGAATAGCAAAGCATACAGAGTTTACAACAAAAGAACAAAGAAGATTGAAGAATCAGTTCATGTTGTATTCTATTAAGGAAGCAAGAAAACACCCCTTGCTGATGAACTCAGAAAGGTTCAAGGAACTAATGATAAAGGATTATGAAGAGGAACTCTCAGAAAGGAAAAACATCACTGTGGAAAGAGAGGATGACTCTGACGAAGAAAAGCATGAAATGCCTAGTAACAACCAGATGATTCTCAGACATGATGAAGAATTTCCTATGAGAATTCCAGAAATGGAAACTGAAGATGTTCATCAGAGAGCTAATTCTGGAAATGACCTCTCTGACAGGCATGTCCTAGAAAGCTCTCACACTGAGAAAGTGTCAGACATTCACCACCCTTTTGAGGTGCAAAATGTCACAAATATTGAAGAAGTATCAAGTCATAATCATAGTGATTCACATTCAGATCACATAGATGTTGACCCTACTAGCCCTAAACCCATGATGAGATGGATCAAGGATCATCCTGCAAAAGATGTAATTGGACCAATCAATCAAGGTGTTAGGACTAGGAGAGCAATAGCTAAAAATGCTAATTCTCTCTTTGGATGTTTTATCTCAAACATTGAACCAAAAACTATAGAAGAAGCATTAAGAGACCAAGACTGGATCTCTGCAATCCAAGAAGAGTTGGATCAGTTTGAAAGAAACAAAGTCTGGAAACTAGTTCCATTTGTAGAAGGAATATCTGTGATTGGAACTAAGTGGGTTTTCAGAAACAAGATGAATGAATCTGGTGAAATAACCAGAAACAAAGCAAGGTTGGTTGCCAAGGGATTCACCTGTGAAGGTTTAGATTTTGATGAGTCATATGCACCTGTTGCCAGATTGGATGCAATAAGACTCTTTCTAGCCTTTGCAGCTCATAAAGACTTTAAAGTTTATCAGATGGATGTCAAAAGTGCATTCTTGAATGATGAACTTGCTGAGGAAGTCTATGTTGAACAACCACCTGGTTTTGAAGTTTCCTCAGAAAGTAGAATGGTCTATAAGCTCTGTAAAGCTCTTTATGGACTGAAACAGGCTCCAAGAGCATGGTATGACACTTTGGCCAAATACCTTCTGGAAAGTGGTTTCAAGAATGGTGAAGTTGATAAAACTTTATTTACTTTAAACCATGATGGAAAACTACTCTTAGTTCAAGTATATGTTGATGACATCATATTTGGATCTAAGGACAAGCAACTTTGTGATGACTTTGCAAATCTCATGAAAAGTATGTTTGAGATGAGCATGATGGGAGAATTGAACTATTTCCTAGGATTGCAAGTCAAGCAACTCAATGATGGAATATTCATTAGTCAGACAAAGTATGCAAAAGACATGCTCACAAAGTTCAAACTTAAGCCTTCTGAAAAGAATGCTAAGATACCTATGAGCATAGGAACCAAGATGACCTATACTGAATCAGATAAGAGTGTTGATGAACACAAGTATAGGAAATTGATAAGTTCACTACTTTACCTTCATCGCAAGGACACGATATTCAATATGCGGTTGGAGTGTGCTAGATTTCAAACAAATCCAATGCAATCACACTACAACATTGCTATGAAAATATTAAGGTATGTGAAAGGTACGAGATGTAGGTTTGTGGTATCCTAAAGAAAGTGGATTGAGTTTGGTGGTTACTCGGATGTTGATTATCTTTGGATCAATGCTTGATAGGAAAAGTACCTCGTGAACTTGTGGGTTTAGAACTAGACTTATCTCATGGTTTAGCAAGAAACAAAACTCAATTGCAACTTCTACCACAGAGGCTGAATATATTGCTGCTGGTTGTTGTGCAACAAAAATTCTGTGGATTCAACAACAACTTAGAGACTATGGACTCAATGAAGAGAAAACTCCCATTTTCTGTGATAACACAAGTGCTATTGCAATCACACAGAACCCCAAATTCCATGCCAGAACAAAGCACAGAAGACCAACTTGCAGATATCTTCACTAAGCCCTTACAAGAAAGCCGGTTCTTGACCTTAAGACATAATCTTGGATTAATGGAGTTGCCTAAGGACTGAAAAATTGTCCTGAATCTCTAAAAGACTGAATAAGTGAGTATGCCTCCGAGAACAGGTTCTTAGAAAGCCAAGTTGATAAGAAGTGATGCAAAGGTTTTTGAGTAGCAACACTCAGAAAGGCAAAACATTTCTGGAACGGGTATCCAGAAAGGCAAAGGTCGGAACACACTTAATAAGTAAATAAAATTAGAACTTACTTACTGAGAGTGGGTCAAATACATTTAAACAACTGAAGCTTCTGACACTTGAATTCAGAAACCTATGTAGTCATAAAGAGAAATGGACACACAAAGCCCAAAAGGTATATGTTCTGAAAGTCAAACATGTGCAATGTCTTGTATTTTTACCATTTTCATGATAAACAATATATAGATAAGGACTTGACACTCAGATGATAAGCTCAAACAATTAAGTGTTCCTACTCTTTACTAAGTGACACAATGAATGTAGCATATTAAAAATCCATCAAGTCGGCACATTACCATTTGTTGATTGATATCATTACAAGATATTCAATATAAGCCCTTGATGAATAAACGTTTGATCTCAACGGTTGAGATTAAAACAAAGCAAGTAATGTCTGTTGAGAAATGCAGACATGGCCCACTACGCATTTAATGAAGTACAAAGGACGTACCATGCCTATGCAGATGCAAAGACACGCATTCATATTCAGCTATATGTATGTTGTATCTATGTACATTTTATCTGCTATATATATAGGATTTGGGCAAAAGACAAACACTTTTACCAATTCCGAAATTTCAAACTTGCATCAAAACAGCAAAATCTCTCAAGATTTCTGCAAAACTCAACTTCTTGTGCTTAGTCTTCTGAAAAGATAGACTAATCTCGATTAATTGTGCAATATTCATCTGAAAAACACTCACAACTCTATATAAGAGATGGCAACCAAGAAGATGACCACTAAGAACCCTAAGGCAACATCCTCTACTCCTGCTGAAAAGCAAGGAGGAAAGGAACTCAAGGTGTTGAATAAACGCCTTCTGGGAAAGTTTACCCCATCGGACTGGAACCCTAAACACAAAATGAATTGGAGAGCCTTTCTAGTAAAGAGATATGTACCAGCAGTTATACCTTCAAAACCAGAAAGGAAACTGATATTGGGAATGCTGAAGAATTCCCATATCTACAAACTTCTATCCGCTGCACCCAGTGGACTATCCACACTGGATGTACTGGAGTTCTATAACAACTCCAAAATCTTCACAAAAGTTGTGAATGATGAAGAAAAAAATACATGCAGACTGAAGTCCAAGGACAAGATATTGTTCTAGACTGCAAGACTTTCTGCAAGATATTCCGATTGAAAAATCGAGGAACATTTGAAGACATCAACATCAAGGACGCTTCCATGATTCAAGGCGTCAAAGAGCTATTTGAAGCAATCCAGTTAGAAAATGCAAAAGGTTGCCCAGGAGACTTTGTTCTGAAGGCCATCAGAACTAGTCATCTCCAGAAACACTGGAGTACTTTAGCTCTTATTCTGGTCCGTTGCTTTGATGGAAACAAAGGTGGAGTAGACCAGATAAGCATGGAGAGATGGATGATGATGCATCTTCTCAACAAGAAGCATGAAGGGCAGCAAACCCACTTCAATTGGGGGAAGTACGCCTTCAACAAATTTCTTGGACACATTGAGGAATTTGAGCCCAAAATCATCAATGGCCTTGCTGAGCCAAAGGCCAATATGCACTTTGGTCTCAGGATCTATTACATTCTGGACACAATGGGAATCACTCTCAGAGAGAGGCAGGAAATCCCAGTCACCAACTCCCTTTTCAGACACACTTTTGAAGAAAAGGAGAAACTTGCTGCTGAGAACGCACTCAGAAAGGCAGAAGAAGAAGAAACTGCACCGCAAGGTGAGGAGGTCTCTGAGCAAGCCAAAGCTAAACCTCCAGTTGCCAAGAGAAAGAGGACTCATAGCAAAAGAGCCTCCAAGTCCCTAATCATACAAGAGACACAACCTTCTGGAGACAAGGTCTCAGAAGATGTTGGACGCCTTCGAAGGTAAATCCAGAATGCCCCAAGAGTCTTGAACCAGAATGCTCCAGAACTCTCCAGAGATGATAGAAATATCATAGATGGGTCTGCACCAACACAGAATAGTGATTCTGAGGATGATGAAGTACTTGCAAAAGTACTCAAAAGGTTCAAGTATGAGACCCATGGAGGAGCTTCAAGCTCAGCTCTTCAGAAAGACAAGAGCCCCTCTGCCCAGCAGGAAGAAGAAGGCCTGGGTGAGTAAGATAGAATGATGGAAGATGTTGCCATTGCTTTCACATTCACAATGCCAACACTTAATATTGCTGAAGAAAACCCTGTTCTTGAACAGGTTCCTCAACCTTCTGAGAGAGCTCAACTCTCAGAAAGGGATCAAACTGAGATGGAGACTCAGAATGATACTGCAGAGGAGATCAATAATGAGCACAGAGAGACTGTGGAATCACCACAAGTTCAAGAGATCAATGATCAGCCTGACTCTATTCAGGTAACAAAGATAGTTTGTATCTAACATGTCAACATAATTGTATGTTAACTTGTTACTCATAAGCTGTATTTGTTACAGGCCAACTTGGAGACACACTTTCAGGGGGAAGAAAACCTGTCCACCCCCTTGAATCAAGAAGAGGTTCCTCCAACCTCAGACCATCAAGAAGAGCCTGTCCCACAGGTAGTAAAAGTTGTCTCTGAACAAGAAATAACTAACTAAAATTGCTATTATGTTCTAATATTCTTAATGCCTCTTATTTGGCTCCAACTGAGGAAGTAGTGGTGGTGGAACCAACACCCCAAAAACTAGAGATTCCAGAAGCTGAAAAGCTTTCTGAGGAAGTATTTACTGAGCCTTCTGCTGAGAAGGTAAGTAATCTATAATAATCTTGTTCAACAAATGCTCTGGAAAACCCACTACTAAAATCTCTTATGTTTGTTCTTACAGGCTCAGTCAGAAGAACAATTGGATGGAGAAACAGTTGTGTCATTTCCTCCAAAAGAAACTAAAACTGCTGAACAAGCAGTATCCGCAGAAAAGGTGCCAGAAACCCCCAAGGTTTCTGAGGAACATGCTACTGAGCTTCCTCACTTGGAAGTAAGTGAAGTCTCAGAAAGCACTTTTCCACCTATCTTTTCTGTTAAAAGTTTCTAAACTTGTTTGATTTTAACTCTCAGGTTCAAGCAGAAAGAAAGGTTGATGAGGATAAAACTTCTCCTCACACCAAAGTATCTGAGGCCTCTGTGCCCAAGCAAGCAAAAATCCAAGAAGATGAGCCTAGTGTTTCTACACAGGTATGCTCAGAAAGCTCACTTACACGAGATACTAACACAAGTGGTTTGAACAAAACTAACTTGAACACTTTCTTCGTGCTCAAAGTCTAGTGCTAGTTGATTTACTCAAGGCCTTCCGAAGCACCTTAAAGAAACATCTCAAGTGCTTCGATAATGGCGAGAAACTCGTAAGGTGACCTTTCCAAGTAGCGAGTAATCGACGTCCCGAGAAAGAGAGCAATTGCCTAAATGGAGGATTATATCCATGCATTGTTCCCTCACAGAGTCCTACTCATTTGCCACTCTAATGCATGAAGACTTCATTCATGAAGTAGCACAAAGACTTATAGCAGATTTCAAGTGCGGATGCTCAAACCAAGAGCAGATGGTTACCCATCCCGCCTTGCCCAAAGAAGCTCACTACTTATCCCGTGAACAAGAAGAAGTTAATGGGAAGATGATTACATTCCCAAATGTGATCAACCTGGTGTCAGAAGATGACGAGGAGATGGACGAAAATGATTATCAAGAACCTCCCTCTGAGCATCCAAACCAAGAAACAAAGAACAAGAGTGATGATGATGATGATCAGGATGATGATTCCCAACCTGGACAAGGCGGGATTCAGAAAGCTAGCAAAGAGAGTGGAGAAAAGGCTACTCCCTCAATTGCTCAGAAAGCTCCATCATCATCACCTCCCAAGTCTCATCAAGATACCCAACAAGCTGAACACAATGATGCCATAGAAGAAATTTCAGCTGCTGAGTTTAGGGATTGAACAACTCAGAAAGGTATTGGAAGAAGAGAAGAGAATCAACATTGAGACTCAAGCTCTTGTTGATGAAAAGGAAGTCAAAATCAAAAAGCTCGAAGAAGCTAATGCCAAAGAATTGGCACTCCTAGATGAGCAAAGAAATTTGAAGAATGCCATTGTTGTCACAGCTGCTGAAATAGATGCAATGGATGACAATGATGATGAAGAGCATGATGCTGAGACTGCATCAGAAAGACCTTCTACATCTTCTCAGAAGGCCAGCACACTTGATGGAAAGCAGAAGATTGTCAATCTGCAAACAATCCAAGAAAAGGATTATGATAGTGATGCTGAACCCACAACTTGATCACTGAAGCAGAAGAGATGAGACTTGTGTCACAGCACAAAAAGAGCCCTACTGCTCCCTCATATATTCTCTGCACCAAGTAGTTCAAGAAGTGAAGAGCACTGCAGTAAGCAAAGGTCTTTTAGAACTCGGAAAGACACTAGTTGCCCAAGATCTGAAGTGCTAAAATCCATCCTGGAAGAGATGAAGCCTTTGGTCATTGCTTACTCAACAGAGCAACTAGCATCGCTCTCTCTCAGAAAGACCTAGGGTTGGTCAGGGATGAGGATTGTAACAATGCTAATGCAGCATTGAATGAAGCCAGCCATGCTGTCCTGCAAGCCAACGCCATCCTAAGGCCGCTTGAAGAACTCAACAGAAAGGAGCAGGAACTGGTTAGGCAGAACAACGAGCTGAAGAAAGAACTTCAAGAATTAGTCAGGGTGCACAACAATCTCCAGAAAAACTTTGACACTCTCTCTGAAGCTTATGCTATCATGAGTCACCATTCATGACTAAGGGGGAAGAAGAGATGCCTCAGAAAGGCAGAGGAAGAAAAAGAAAACAATCAAATCCTCCCTCCTCAAGTCAACTTGTCATTAAGGACACCACTGGAGACACCCTTGCTAAAGAAGTTGTTCCAGATCATCCAGCCAGAAGGCTGAGAAGTATGGTCACTAGGGGAACCAAGTCCCTTAGAATCTCAGAAGAGAGGAAGACTTCTGAAGAAGAAGAAAAGGAATAAGGAGAAGTAAGAGGCCAAGAAAGCTGCAAATCTCCAATTTTGGACTACAATGATGATGAGGATGATTCTGATGAACATCCACTTCACAAGAAAAGGAGACAAGCAACTACTTCACAACCTCCTCTGGCAGCAAAGCCCTTAGTAGCCAGAACTCCTTCTGGAAACACCAAGTCTATACAAGGAACATCCACCAGCACAGCCCCAAGGCAGGAAGATAGGGATAGAGGATCTCCTGACAGAAGGCCACCAAACAGAAAAGCAAGGAGGGATTTCCAGTTTGGCAGAATAAACAATGAAACACATCAAGAAAGGCCAACTGATACCCACATTGAGTATATGAAGACTAGTAATGAAGAATCTTCATATAGGTGCATTCTGAACAAGAGAGGGTATTGGATTCTGGAACTACAACATCTACTTGTCAATGATAAGTTTCCAACTCCTATCCTCAACCAGATCCTGAAATGGAGAGAAGGCAAGCCAGAATTGCTAAAACCTGAGCACCTTCATGCCTGGTTAAACTTTGAAGTAGAAAAGAGGAATGAAGCCAGAAAGATGGATATTTCTTTTGCCTGTCCTTACCCAAAACCTGATGATGTACACAAGGTAAGAAAACTGGATGGTAGCTATAGCAGGAAGAACAAACTAGGTGTTTCAACCTATGAGTCATTCTATATGACATTGGATGAATACCTAGATGATATACACTATCTGGAAGAAATATACAAGTATTTCAACCTATCTCACCGCAAGTAGACCATGCCGGTCCGGGAAAGTACTGGTCAAACATTTTCATGGAAGAATCACAAGCTTGCAAGAGTTACCATGAAATATATGACATATCCAGAAGACAGAGCTCTTCGTCAAGGATTCTTTATGACTATGTCCAAGAATGCGTAAAAGTGGATGATCATGTCAATCGATCCAGAAGGTGTCAAGAACTTGAGGTATCCGAACCCAAGTTGTGTTTCAAGACTTGAAGAATAGTAACATTAGAATACTCTCTCGAGCTTGGACTCTCCTTTTTCTAATTTACTTAGTATGTTTTATTACTTTTGTAATCTTGCCGATTGTTTCGAATTCTCTATCCGTATAAGTTGCATCTTACTCAGAACTGTACCTATCTCAAGATCATACTCGGATACATTTTAATAGATGACAACTTATCAGCAAAGATCACTTCTTGTGATTTGGTTGATGTTTACTTTCTGCACTTAATTCAACTAAAATTGAATATCATTTGAAATGATTAAGTGGTGGATTGTTTTCTCTTCCAGGATTACAATTTTTTAATAGGACTTGAAAGATAGTCATGGATGACTGATCAAAAAGGGGAAATTTGTTAGGAATATCTGTTAGTATTTTGATCACTCATCACATGTTCTTATCTTAGCCAGAAAGGTGATTAAGTGCTCTTGGTTCACTTAAACATTGTAAAAGAGGAAATCACTGAGTATGATTAGTCTAGTAAATCTTGTATTAGGATTATAGGTCTCTGAGTGTAATTTTTATTTCAAGAAGACCACGAAGATCAATCCTAGCAATGAAGCTTTTCTGAAGATTAGAAGACTGAAGATTGCACAAGGTTTATGAAGACACAAAGTTTTAGTCTAACTCAGAAAGACTATGTCCTTAATCCTTTCTTAAGTATATTAACTTATTTTCGGGATATGATTCTGGACATATGACATCATGAGTATGGAGCATGCAAGCCATCAGAAAGGCTCATGTATCCGTTGAGACTAAAGGACAATGAACAAGATTATGCATTAAATGCATCGGCAGAAAAAGCAAATCCTCTGAAAAATGAGATAGTGACTTCTGAGTACATAGTTCAAGATATAAACGGATATAATTTGATAGAGAGCACAACGGATACAATTCAAACGCCTCTCAAATTTATCTATATATATATCACACACTTAGATGCTTGAAGAATATAACTTAGAACGCTCTATCTTGCAAACTTACCATCAAACAAAGTATTCTCTCAAGCACTCTACTACCCTTTCTGAAAGCTTTTTGTTGCTTGAAGAATCACTAGTAGTTCTAAGTTGTCCTGAACCTTAACAAGAGATTGTTATTCGTGAAAGTGTTGAACTATCAGATACCATTTCTGAACATCATTCTCCGTAATGTACACCAATTACTGGGTCAAGAAGAGCATCGTCATCCACTGAACAAGTGTATTAAGTAGTCTTGTTCTATTAGGCTCTCTGAAAACATAACTGAAAAGTTATACGAGAAGCCTCTCTGACAAACCTTATAACCAACACCATCAAGGCGTGGAGTAGAGGAATTACTTGATTTAGGAAATCAGGGAATAATTCCAAGGTTATCTGAGTAGAGGAAGTACTTAGCCTTGAGTCGGGAATAACTGTGGGGAACATTTGGGGAACCATTTGTTTAGGAATCTTAGAATAAGGATTATTGTAAGGTGAACTCAATTATCTATTCTAGTGAATTCTAGGTCTCAGAAAGACCGAAGTGTATTAGTTGGAGGATTACGCCACCTCCAGATACCACTATACTTGCTGTGTTATTTACCTTTCTGTATTTACATTTCAGTAAAGCACACACACACTTACTTATTGTTTCTGCACTTACCTATCTTAAAGTCTTCCGCGCTCTGAATTTAAGTATCGAACCCCTGTGTTTCGAGAAACTGTGTTTATCGACAAAAGTTTTAAAAGACTATTCACCCCCCCCCCCTCTAGCCCCCTCTAGTCTTTTACTTTGCTGTTATCTAGACCAACAATTGTCATAGAGCTAACGTGCCTCATGTGGTGTGAGGATTCTACCCAGGCGTGTAGTGTAATTTCGCCGACGGTCCTAGTGTACATCGGAGTACCATTGTCTCAGTCATGTACTTTCGTACCCAACTAGTAGGCATATAATATCACCACCACTCTATAATTTTGATAACTTGATAAGATCGATATACATGTGCTTGATTTCTTTATGTTGAGAGTTAGAGTTAAACTAGTAATTAGAACTCGCTGCCGAAGCAAACAAACCGTTTACTACTTTCCTGTTGATAATTATATTCCGTAAAAAGAACTTAGCTTAGTTAAGTCCTGAGAGAACGACACCCGGGGTTAATGATGTGCACTTGAGAATTTGAATACGC
The DNA here is from genome assembly GCA_026545765.1 of Plantago major. Classification (NCBI taxonomy): domain Eukaryota; kingdom Viridiplantae; phylum Streptophyta; class Magnoliopsida; order Lamiales; family Plantaginaceae; genus Plantago; species Plantago major. The sequence continues at coordinate 64,098,496 of CM048839.1, read as the reverse complement.
TAGTAGTAGAATCCTCAATTGCAATCAAAGATTGAATTTATAATTGCTTAAGCAAGCTCACAAACACACAATAGTGGTAAGTTAACTCGGATGTTGTTCTCCATGTACACTTAGCATAGGAACAAGTAACGTTTTGATTTCGCGTGAAGAAAGCAGACATATTAAAAGTGAATAGATTGAAAGCAGATGATTGATTCGTAAGTAAAACCTAATTCTATTGATGAAAATCGATGGTGGTTGAAGCGTAAAGGACCCCTAACCTCCCTCGTACTATGCTACTCCCAACTTCCTAGTAAATATCCTACGCGATTACCTCTAATGACAGCAGGGCATAATACTAAATACCCAGGCGCAATGATATCAAGACTTCTACTCACTCAATGAAACCATCGTGTCACTCAAAGAACATCACACGACAAAGGATGTATAGAGTTGTATAATCACGATTTACGTCTAAGAACTATTCCATTAATATAACCCGGCATATAAAGAAGTAGCACAACAGAGTTTTGGCGGTTCGCCTTTACAAGAGAGAGTAAGCTACTCATAGTATTCTACTATTGAATGAAATTGAAAAAGAGAAGAAGAAAGAAGAAGAAAGAGGAAGAAAGAAGAAGAAGAAGCTTAGTCTCTGATATCTTCGTGTTGCTTCTAGGGTTTCCTCCATATGGGTGTCTGACGGCCAGCTATTTTAGGGTTTCACTTCCCCGATGACTGATTCTCTCTCAGGAGAGTTTCTTTGGGAGCGGTGAATGATTATGAGACCCCAAGGGTCTTATTTATATTGTGGAAATCGGCCTCTAGTCACCATTCATCAATAAGGAAGGCTAGAAAGGCGGTCCCTAGCCTGACAGGCCAGCAAAAAGCCTTTTTCCAGAAGTTTCCACTCCACTGCGGTCGACAGTGGACCACACAAGGGCTTCTGCAGTCAACTGTTGACCGCACAACTTTGATCTTCCCAGGTTTTTGTCTGTTTTCGTCGTTCTTTGATTTCGGGCTTCGTAACTTTGTTTCCTCGAAAAGTGGTATTCTACAATGTTGCAGCATCTTCAATTATCTTCATATTGGTTGGTTAGATGACATGTTTTGACACCTCGAACTCCGTGCAACGTCCAAATCAGCGTATTTCCTTATTTTCCTCTATTTTGCCCAAATATGACATTTTGGCACCGAAAATCGTGCAATTCCTCAAAAATGCGATCATGACCTACAAAATATGCAAGAAATTGGTAATTGGCCATAATATGATACAATATTGAATCTTGGGCAAAAAACAAGGGTCTAAAAGCATGCAAAATCCCACATTTCATTGTCACATCAGACCCCCAAGCCATTTTCTTGCTCATCCTTGAGCAAGGTAATTACGATAATTAAGAAGTGACTATGAAATGAGTAAAGAGCATAAACCGTGACATAGATAAGCAGCTAGTCTCTAGGGTTTCATACTCCACTGATTCACTTAGTTTCAACTCAGACCTCTACGACTCCACAGCAGGCATATAACAAGTAAGTATCACTCACTAAAACCAGCGGTTACAAGTGTAACCCAATGTCCCTTAAGGTGCACTTCAAGATTGTCACCTCGTAGTAATGTTATGTAATCCTGCTCCCAAAAGTCAAGGCACAAATCAAAGTAGTACTCAGGTTGGCTCGGTAAGTAAAATAGGTAGGATAATATAGAGGAATGTTGGCTAAGCATCATCAAATGATGAGTAAGGTAAATAAAGGGCACTAGAGAGGGATTTATCCTTTCGAATACCGAGTTCCTTCTTTCAGCTTCGTCTTTTTTGACGATAATTCTCCAACTTCCCCTTCATCATCATAAATACTTCATCGGTTCCTTCACACGTAGACTACTTGCTCCTTTATGTTTTTCTTTTTTCCTTTTCTTTTTCGACATACTATTTTTTGCAGTCGTTTTACCGACTCGTATGTCTTTGGTTAGCCATTATTGGGCTCTTTTAGTCTCTACATTTTTTGGTAGTGTCTGTTTTACTGAATTTCGCACTTTTGTGCGTGCTGGTTTGGTATAAATGCCATCAACCATCACGGACATGTAGCTTTTTAAGGGCCACGCCGGTATGTGGATAGTATCTGTAACATGCCCAACACGAAAACGGTGATCACAAGGACCACAGATTCACTCCGAGACTTTTGTACCTTTGTTTTTTTCGGTACTTTCTTTTTCTTTTTTCTTGGAGCAAGAGCTAGTGATTTTTAGCACCGGTAGTACAAAAGTAGGGCCAACAAGGTTACCTTTCGATGATGTTCATCTTCCACTTCTCCCCCAAACCAATTTATCGAACTAAGATCAGGGTTTTCTTCTCTTCTTTCCCCCAAACTAGTTCAAAGTCATGGTCAAAACATGATTCTCCTCCATTACTTGGAACTCGTTGCTTCATTTCTTCGTTCAAGTTCGGTGGCGGATAGCTGACACCGCTTATGTAAAGCATGTATAGGATATATATGGTGGATTTTCATAATGGCTCAAAAAGCTTTCAGAGGGGCTAGTTAAAGGTATAGAAAAGGGTTCAGAAATGTGAGTACTACAAATCATGTTCATGCTGTTAACATATATAGAATCAAGGGTAGCAGTGTTCACACAGTTGTACACATGACTTTATTAGAGTAGCAAGTAAACTCACTCGTCAAAGTAGCATGGGTCGGGGTATGTCAGAGCATATATTCCATAAGCAGTGAAGCATGAAAACGAATCTACTGTCCCTATCTAGTCATACTTTATACCGAGTACTCATATCACAAAACAACCTTCTTTTCAAAAAGCAAATAACCTTAGACGTAATAGATAAAGGTAAACCTAGTTATTAAACATAAATTAAACTACAAATTATTAGGTGCGAGTACTTAAAAGTTATTACAGGCCGAGTAATTTATGAAGTAGTAGTCAAATCAAATTCTTCCCCCAAACCTAGCAGAGAGCAGATAAAGGAACTAGAAAAATAAAGAAGAAAAAGAAAAGACACTTCCCTCTTGGTGCTGTGCTCTCCATTCAGGTGGTGCTTCAGGAAGAGGATCCTTGAGGAGGCGGCGGAGGATAAAATCCTTGGTAGCCTCGGTAGTGCTGCGATGTATCGACTCTCATGTGGATAGAGCTGTGGTGGTGGATAGTAAGGTGGGTATTCATAGTGACCATACCCGCTGGTATTCCCCTGATGGTAAGAGATTTGCTCATAGCTGTGTAGGTAGGACACATGATCGTTCCACTCTGACCTCCGGCCCATATCATTCATTTCATTCCTTCTCCGCGCATTACCTTGGCTCCCCATTTGGTAGTTGTTCACAAACTTGTTGAATGAGCTCATGTTGAAAACTCCTTGTGGTGGGTTTTCTACTCCTCTCCTTCTCAGTTCGGCTTTAGCAGCCTTCTCGTGCATTTTAAGGAGGAGGGTTGTTCTCTTTTCATCAAAAGGTTCTATGAGCGGAGCGTACCCCAACTCACTAGTAGGAACCCCATTCTTCTCGCATATTGTTGTGATGAGACTGGGAAAGGGTAAGTTCCTTATTTTGTTCTTCTTCACCAATTGCATTTCCTTCATGATGGTTCTTCCAACATCGATGTAGTGACCATCCATAATTGCGTAGACAAGTGTGGTACGTCTTCCTTAAGCTCTTCGTGATGCAGAGTTGGCTTCAAGTTGGTCTCTACGAAATGCATCCAAAACCTTGCCCTTTCGTTGAGTGTAGCCCTCGGGATGGATATCCCCACCGTATCCCCTCTAAATCTTTCTCCGAGTAGTACCATTGGGATGTTTGGTAGGATATCTCCATACTTCAACTCGTGGTACGCCGGTTCTTTGTATTGGCCATGAATGTGCTCCTCGGGGATGTTGAAATAGTCATTGATAGCTCCCGGTTCAAACATGAACTCTACCCCTCGTACGGTGATAGGGTGATTTAGAAGTTCATCCTCCGGCTTGTCAATCTTGAGTTGGATGTACTCCGCATAGAACTCCCTATCTCTATGTCATACCCTTGGAGGATGGTAGTGTAGGTTCCCTAAACATAGAGGCTCAAGATGTCGTGTATACAATTTATGACATGGTGTATCCCCCATCCGATTTCTATGCTCCTTTCGGGAACTACTCCTCGGTCGCTATTAACTAATAGCCAACTCCTAGCCTCGCTCGAAAGGGCAACTGATGCCGCCTTCTTTCCTTTCTTGGCCCTCTTGGTGCTTGGTTCACCCACGCCTTTTCCTCCTTGGTTTCTTCCCATAGTACCTAGGTCAAAAAAGTGTGTGAGATAGCATGTTTGGAGTTAAATTGATTTTAAGGCTTACATGTAAATCTAATGGGGTATCTCCTCACCCAAACCTATTGTGTGGTACAATGCATATGCAAAATTCTAGTTTGTAATAAGACCAATATCCAGTTCAAAATAATGCAAGAACTAAGCATACGACTCAAGTTTTCAAATTGTGTCATGCATCAAGTTGAAAGGCAAATTGAATGAAAACTGCATTCCATGAGCATATGAAGATGCAAACATGTTTTCTAAGCATACTTCATCAAGTTAAGATCATGTGAGCAAGTAATCGAAGGAGAAAGGGGTCGGCAAGGGAGTTTGTCTATTGAGACATTTTATCGAACACTTGGTAGGCAATAACAAAAACCCTCAAATTCTCAATCAACTTGTCAAATCTCCACCAATCAAGTGTTAATAGAGTGAATACTAGAAGTAAGCAGGTATCCACATATATCGAACATAATCAATTCAGTCATAAAAGCATATAATTGCATAACACTCAAGAAGCAAGAAGATAGAGCAAGCAAAGAAGTGAAAGATATAAACTTGAATTTGAAGATGTAATGAAGATAATGATGAGTAAAGATCACTTACTTGATGTTGATGATGGATGGGCAAGCTAATAATGCAATGGGTATGATAGAATTATAGAGCAAGTGATGATTTTTGGAAGAAAATGAAGTGGGAGGAAGGCAAAATCATTTTTGGGGTTTTAAAGGGGGAAAAGTGTGCTGGGAGCAGCTCACTGCGGTCGATAGTCGGCCGCAAAGGAGGTCACGCCTCCCTTTTTCAAGGCTGCTTTATGCTTTTTGATTCTTTTTTATTTTTTCGTTTTTTTGAAAGGCAAACATAATTCTAAGCAAATAAATAAGAAATTTGAAATGATTTGAAAAGTTTTTTTTCGAAAATATTTTGGGTGCGGAAATCGAGAAGAAAATGAAAATTAAAAAATGCGAATGCAAGTGCGTAAATTAAACGTGACCTTGGGTTGCCTCCCAAGAAGCGCTTGTTTTAGGTCTTATAGCTCGACCCTTGTTTATTGGTGACTCAGTTGTCGGGGTGGGACCCCTGATCTCCATCAGTGCAAGTAATCAGCCAGTCTTCCATGAAGCTCGGGTCGGTATTCCAATACTTGACTCCCATGTGGAATCGGTCCCCTTCCCTTGTAAACTCGAATTTGTAGAGGGTACTACCTTCGTTCTTGAGCCGGTTTCTAAAACTCTTGTAATCCTTGATGTTCTCGCAGAATAGACCCTCGTTTTCCATTCTCAACCTACCAGCCGTCCATTTGTCCAGATAGATCTTATAAGGTTCGTTCCTTCCATTTCTTGAATCTGGAAATTGGAAATGGATCTCATGCGAATAGAAATAGTTCTTGTCTATTTCTTTCATCTTTGTCAGCACATCTTGAAATTCTCCAGGTGGTTGACCCTACTCTTCTTCTGTCGATTTCTCAGCTACGAGCTTCCCTTGCCTGAGATGTGTCCTTCAGATGGATAGTTTTACGTCACTCTACAATCCATTGACAAACATAGAAACTCTCTTGCAGGTTATATCAATAATGGTGTTAGTCATTATCAAAAAGGGCCTTCCCAGATACAAGTTTCTATTATTGTCATTCTCATAATCAACTATCAGCAAGTCCACAGGGATTATCAGGGTCCCTATCTTAATGAACACATTTCTAATGATCCTATCGTTCTTCACTATGCTCATGCCAACGTCGTAGGACATGCTACATACGTCAGTTTTTCCGGTCAACCTAAGTCTCTTGTACATCTCCAGAGGGATAACGTTGACATCGGATTCCAAGTCCAGAGTCCCTACTACGTTTTCACTCCCTATGTTGACTGCAACTTGAAGTGCTAAGGGGTTAACTTCCCTCCTTTGAACATTTGTTCGGAAATAGGGATTTTCTTTCCTCTTATTTCTCCTGAAATTTTCTAATTGGTTCTTTTCCCCATAGAGGTACTTGCACAGTCTCATAGAATCAGCTTCCATACATAATTCACTAGATATGGTAAAGTTAATGTGAGAGTGAGAAAGCTTATCGAGTAGTTTTTCGGAAGTCTGCTTTTCTTCTTCGTCTATCCGCATTATGGCTTCCTCCTCTTCTTTGTACTCTTCATATTCGTCTTTCTCCTCATTACGTTGCTCCAGAATCATCATCAGTCTTTCTGTTACGTTTGACTGGTTCCCCTCTACCTCTTCTATCTTCTCATTGATCCTGTAGAGCTTTTCTTCTGCTCTTTCAATGAAAGCCTCAACCTTAACGTCCCTTTCCTTTCGCTTTTCCATAAAATCCTTTACTCCCTTTAGCTCCTTAATGATGTGGTTGATCTTCTCCTCCATAAGGGGTATTCCCGGTTGAGTTGATGTGGTTGGTGCCGTTACTCTTACCGGTGTTATGGGTGTCAAAGGTCGATTTCGGTGTTGCCTAACTTTGTGCCAAGCTTTCCTTGGCGGAGGAGTTCGGTTAGGTGGCCCTCAGTATTGGACGTAGTTCACCTCCTCTAATGGTTCCTTAAGTCCATTCCCTTCCTCGGACTCTTCCTTGGATAGTTCGGCCTCTATATCATCTAACCTTTTTAGGATCATCTTCTACGAGACTTCTTCGATAGCACGAACTTCCTTAGATCGTGTACCACTTCCTTGTCCCTTTCACATGGAGTTTTCGCTGAGGTTCTCACATACCTCCCAAATCCTTCTTGGGGGTACATCCAACATGTTTCCTTGACATGCCCCGTCAATAAGTGCTTGGTTGATAGAGTCAATTCCCTTGTAAACGTTCTTGACCTTGCCAAACAGCGCGTAAGAGTGGATTGGGCATCTATCAAGTAGATCATTATATCTCTCCCATGCTTCGTAGAAGGTATCTCCATCGAATTGGTTGAAGTTTTGGATTTGGATCTTCAGGTCGGATGTATTCTTCAATGGAAAGTGTCTGAGCATAAAATTATTGAAGACGTCGTCCCATGTAGTTAAGCTGCTTGGCTGTAGTGAGATAAGCCAGTTCTTCGCCTTGTCCTTAAGGCAGCTAGGGAAAACTCTTCTGCTAAGCTGACTTTCCGTGAGCCCGTTCCATGGTATACCTCCAACTATCACGCAGAATTCGCTCATAAAGTGCATCGGGTCCTCGGTTGAGTTCCCGTAGAAGTGCGGTAGTTGGTTCAGATGAGTGACCTTCAAATCATACTCCCTCGCAATCCTCTCAAGATAGATGCTCGAGGCATGCGGTGTAAGTCGTGGCATAACATAGTCGCGCATAGGTCTGTTGTCTTCATCCATTAGTTGCACCATTGCATTTTTATCCCTTCTTCGGTTCTCATCTATCCTTAACCTTTTTCTCGGGTATCCTCATCCTTTCCTATTCCAACTCTTCCCTCTCAGCTTGGATCTCAAGTCGAATCTTAAGCATCTGCTCAAGTTCAAAAGTTGTGACATTCCCAGATGGATTGTCGTTGATGTTTCCTCATGTTGCTAGATGATTTCATGAATGTGGTAAACAACTTTCACCTTTCAAGCTTATCTATGTCGTCTTTAAACGGTACTACCGGTGTTCCCGCGATTCTCCTGCCTTGCATAAAGACTAACAGACAAACTATCACAAATACATATAGATAATACTAGAAAGATAATAAATAGATATCTAAAGTTACGTATGAAAATGTATGGACTAGGATTAGGTACTTAATGGACCAGTGTATCCAGTATACCAAAGAACACTATGACTTAGTCTCTCCGATACACTAGATTAGACATGACAGAACAGATCCTAGATGTCTTCAAAACACTAAACCTGTTTACAATAAAACTCAAGTAGATAAACAATAAAGCATAACGGAAGACAGGTAGTGTATGTAAAATATTGGAACAACCTGTGGTGACTCGTATAGTCCCGACACCATAACTCAACAACAATCAAACTTACACTAAGAAGGATACTGTGAATAGATTAGTGTATTCAGTACTGTTAGGAATATCTGTTTAGATTTTGATCAGTAAACCCTAATGACTTATCTTAGTTCAGAAAGGTAACTAGTACTCTTAGTTCACTTGAACATTGTAAAAGAGGAAGCTTACTGAGTATGTTAGTCTAGCAAATCTTGTATAGGATGTTAGGTCTCAGATTGTAATTTTTATATCTGTAAAGAAGACCAAGAAGCATGCATCCAGCAGAAGGAGCTCATTATTGAAGATCAAGAGACTGCACAAGATAGCTGAAGACTAAGGAGAAGAGTCTCCTCAGATTGCTTGGCTCAGATACCTTGAGGAAATTAAGTGTCTTTGGAAGACAAGTATTTCAATAGGTTTCTGATACCCAATGCTCACTTAGTAAGGATATGCAAAGCCTCAGATAGCTTGCATTGTTCCATTGAGACTACTGGACAAAAGATAGTACAGTGCATGTATTACGCAGACATAGATGTCTGAGCAAAAGAGGAAATCTTTGTAAAGAGACAAAGCTCACTGTCGTACTATCTTCAGATATCAATAGTTTGAATTTCATTGTGCCTAACAGATACTATTCAAGCGGCATGATTTTCAACTATAAATATATCCACTTAGAATGCATGAAAGAGACACCAAGAACTACTTTGAACACAAGTTATACTCAAGCATACAAGCCTTCTACCTACTTACTCTCTAGATTTTTGTTGCGACTAAAGCTCTTGAATTTTAAGTAGCATGAATGTTCTAAGTGTCCTGATCCTTAAACAAGAATTGCATATTGTGAAAGAGTTGAATCTAAGGATAAAGTTGTGACTTATATCTCAGATTCATTCTCTTGAACAACATCAAGACTTGGGTCAGTAAAGAACAACTCACCATACATTGTGAAGTGTATGAAGTAAGATTGATTCTATAGAGCTCTCCGAGAGAACTGAATAAGTTATAAGAGATAGCTCACCTGGAAAACTACCATAACCAATACCAAAGAGGCGTTGAGCACAGGATGTACTTAGTTTGGGAAACTAGGGAATAGCTCAAAGGTCACTGAGTAGAGGAAGTACTTGGCTAAGAAAGTCGGGGAACAACTTAGGGGGGGAACACTTGGTTGGGAACCTAGTGTAAAAAAGGGATCAAGAGATAGGATTTTGTAAGGGGAACTCAACTTCTCATCTTAGTGGATTCAAGTCCTGGGAAAGGGCGAGTGAATTAGTTGAGGGATTACGCCACCTTCAAATACCACTATAAAGTAATGTGTTATTTACTTACTGCACTTTACTTATTGCTTATTTATTTCTTGCTGAGTATTTACACACCTTATAGCTTGCTGAGCACGTGCACTTAGCACAAAAGTCTTCCTCTTTCTGATTATAAGTATCAGATACCTTCACAGATATATGAGAAACTGTTTTATCGATAAAAGTTTGAAAAGACTATTAACCCCCCCCCCCCCCCTCTAGTCTTTTACTTTGCCGTTATCTGGACCAACAGGTGGTATCAGAGCAGGAGGTTCTTTAACCTTCTGCACTGAACCTAGATCCTAGATAAGTGCCTACTAACAGCTCACCACATGCACTTGATTTGTTTGTTTGTCTCTAAGTGATGCACCCACTCTCAAGCCAGAGAACTATGAGAAATGGAAGAACAACATGATGCTTCACCTGGAAGCTATCAATGATGAAATCATCGAAGTGATAAAGAATGACCCAATTGTTCTTCGACATGAGAAACAAGTCACTAAAGTATCTAGTGGTCGAGACAAAGATAAAACGGATGCAACTGGATCATCAACAACCAGCACATCCTCATGCGCAAGACCAACAGGAGGCAATGCTTATGAAGCAAAGCCCAGACATCTCTGGACATCTGAAGATTCCAAGAGAAATAGGCTGGATCATCAAGCAAGAAACATCATTATACGTTCTACTCCATATCACATACAGTACAAACTGTGGGAGTGCTAAAATGGCGAAAGAAGCTAGGTCACTAATTGAAGATATCTGTCCTGGTACTGAGAAAACCAAGGAAAACAAGTTCGGAGTTTTGAAGCTCAAATTCCAAAACATCAAACAAGGTCCCATCAAACACTTGAAGAACTTGATATCAGGTTTACAACACTGATGAGTGAAATGGCTGCACTTGGTGAAAGTTAGAGATACTCTAACTAAAAAGGTTAAGACTATCGTGAGAAGCTTAAATCAAAACTGGGAACATAATCAGTACTTCTATTTCAACCAAGGTACGCCTAACATCATTCCAGTGGAGCTTTTCTCACACTTGGCAACTGTCAACTATGAGACAAAGTAAAGAGGACATATGACTGCTGAAACATCGTAGAATGTTGTTCTCATAACTCAAGGTACTTCTGAAAAGAAGGTGTTAGGAATATTTGTTTAGATTTTGATCAGCAACCTAATGACTTATCTTAGCTCAGAAAGGTGATTAGTACTCTTAATTCACTTGAACACTGTAAAAGAGAAAACTCACTAAGTATGATAGTCTAGCAAATCTTGTATAAGATGTTAGGTCTCGAAATATAATTTTTATTTTCTGAAGAAGAAGAAGGCATCCAGCAGGAAAAGTTCAACGGATTTGAAGATTTGAAGACTGCACAAGATTGCTGAAGATAAGGGTTTTTCAGATACCTATGTCCAGATATCTTGAAGAAACAAGTGTTTCGAAACACACGTGTTGCAAAAGATATCTGAGAATAAAAGGTTTCTGAGACGAGGAAAGTGCCCACAGATATCTACACTCAGATACCTTGGACATAAAATATGCTTCTGAAAAAGAAACATATTATAACAAGTTGTTTAAACAAGTGGTATCTGGAGCTATGATGATCTCTGGAAAAGAACGTGCAAAGACTCAGAAAGCTTGCATAGTTCCGTTGGCACTACAGGACAAAGTATAATACAGTGCATTAAATGCGCAGACAGAAATGTCTAAACAAAATTTGTAGCTTCTGAAGAAGAAGACAAACCTGCTACAGTCAGATATCAATAGTTTGAATTTGATTTAAGCTTAACGGATACTATTCAAACGGCACTCAAAATTCATTTATAAATATCAACACTTAGACTGCTTGAGTACACACACTGAACACCTTATATCACTGAACTTATACTGAATACTCACACAAGCTCTCTCAAGCAAACTACTTACTTTCAAGCTTTCTGTTACGACCAAAGCTCTTGATTCTAAGTAGCACAAAAGTTCTAAGTGTCCTGATTCTTAACGAGCATTGTTATCTGTGAAGGAGTTGAACTAAGATTTCATATCTGAGATTCATTCTCTGGAACACTTACAATAGACTTGGGTCAGTAGAGAACAAGATACAATACATTGAAAAGTGTATTAAGTATACTTGATTCATAGAGCTATCTGAATAACTGAATAAGTTATTTAAGAAGCTCACCAGACAAACAAACTTAAAACCAACACCTTAAACGGCGTCGAGTACAGGAAGTACTTAGTTTGGGAAACTAAGGAATAACTCCGAGGTTATTGAGCACTGGAAGTACTTAGTTTGGGAAACTAAGGAACAGCTCAAAAAGGTTTCTGAGTATAGGAAGTACTTGGCTGTGAAAGCCGGGGAATAACTCAGGGGGGAACAATTGGTTGGGAACCTAGTGTATTTAGGAATCAAGAAAAGATATATGTAAGGTTACCTCATTTATCTTAGTGGATTCCAGGTCTAAGAAAGACCAAACTGGATTAGTTGAAGGATTACGCCACCTTCAGATACCACTATAAAAAGACTTGTGTTATTTACTCTCTGTAGCTTATTACTTGTTTTACTTATATTGCAAAGTACTTACACTTATCTTGCTGAACACGTGCACTTATCTTAGAAAAGTCTTCCGCTCTCTGAAATTAAGTATCAGATATCTTCACAGATATCTGAGAAACTGTGCTTATTGACAAAAGTTTTAAAAGACTATTCACCCCCCCCCCCCCTCTAGTCTTTTACTTTGCCGTTATCTGGACCAACAAGTGGTATCAGAGCAGGAGGTTCCCAAGCCTTCTGCACTGAACCTAGATCCCAGATAAGTGCCCACTAACTGCTTTTCACCTACACTTGATTTGTTTGTTTAGTGTGTTTTGCTGCAGGATGTCTTTAAGTGACGCCCCAATTCACAAGCCAGAGAATTATGAGAAATGGAAGAACAACATGATGCTCCACCTAGAAGCCATCAAGGATTTAAATGATCAAGTAATAAAGAATGGCCCAATAGTCATTCAACAACTCAAGAAAGTCATAGAGGTTTCTAATGGTAGAGACAGAGAACAAAGTGGTGGGTCTTCACAGACATGATGCGCCACCAATGGAGACTCGCCACAAGTCATTTACTAACCAAAGCTCAGAGAACTCGGACATCAAGATGCCAAGAGAAATCGCTTGGATGGACAAAGCTCGTAATATCATCATACGTTCTACTCTGAGCACATACAAGGTAAACTGGGGTGCAAAACGGCTAAAGTGGCTCGCAACCGATTGAAGAAATCAGGCTGCAATCAAAAAACAAAGGAAAATAAGTTCAAGTTTTGAAGCTAAAATTCCAAAACTTTAAACAAGGTCCCTCAGAGACTCTCAAGAACTAGATTTCCATAACACTTATGAGTGACATGGCGCACTTGGTGAAAGTAATAGATATACCCAATGTAAAAGATTAAAACCATTGAGAAGTCTTAATCATAATCGGAACACACAAAGTTTTTCTACTTTAACCAACGAATGCCGATATCACTCCTGTGGAACTTTTCTCTCACTCACATCGCTGACTATGAGACAACTCAAAGGGAACAAACAACCGAGAAGTTGCAGTGTTGCTCTAGTTGCTCAAGGAACTTCAAAAGAAGAAAGGCAAGGATATGATCGAGGATGCTTTGTCAGAAGCAAATGGAAAAATATGTCACGAGAAATTGAGAGAAGAAAAGCCAAAGAGAAGTCAAAAAGCATCTAGGCTCAAACTATCACCAAGACAAAATATGCAAAGCTCACGAACAAGCCACCAAAAAGCATCAAATCGAGGAAGGTAAATCGAAATGATATCTGCTTTCATTGTCGTAAACCTGGTCATTTCAAGAAGGATTGTCCTGCCTTCAACAAACTTAAGACAGGTGACAAGAAAGATAGAAGAATCTTCAAAAGAAGTCAAAGAGCTATGCTTACTAAAGAAAGGAAAAAGATTCAACTTCAACTGGATGCTCTAGATATTGAGTCTGATTCTGAGGATGAGGATTCAGATGATTCCACACTGCCTTCCCCAGAAATATGCGATGTTTCTCATGAAGTAAATGACTTTGGTCAAAAGAAGAAAGAAGTGTGTGGAATGGCTGAAGAAATCTTCCCCGATATCTCCAATATTGAACCTTGTCTAATGGCTGATGAGGTAACACATACTTCCTATTATACTTATGAAAGTGATGAAGAAGGAATCAAATAACTGGAAAATCTCAGAAAAGAAATTGATCTTTACAGAAGAGAATTTCTAATGTTCCGAGCTAGAGCCGAAAAATTCGAAGAAGAAAAGAATTCTCTTGCAAAGGAAAATTCTCAATTAATCAAGATATTTGAGAAAAAGGATGCTGAAAATGCATTTCTCAAGGCTCAGATATCTGAGACCGAAAAGTCACATAAAGAAGCAATGGCTAATCTTCAAAAGAAATATGAAGGTCTTCTTTCTGAGAATAAGGAACTCAAAAAGAAAGAACTATATTTTCAATCTTATGCCAAAGCTAGTGACACTCTTACTGAAGTACAATCTTATTTAAGAGATCCTTCAGAAAAAAGAGGACTTGGGCTGAACACACACACAGATAGTTCCACCACTCTAAATAAGAGTAATAAAGGACTAACATTCACAATGCTCAAGAAGGTGATTCCCAAACAATCTACAAAGATCGTCGAAAGCTAAGATTGTCGACAAAGGAAAGGCAAATACCAAGCCTTTGTGGGAAAAACAAGTCCAAAAGAAAACTGTGGAAATGTATCTAAAAGAAACATAACACGAGAAGTGCAATCACCCACGTATATGTCTCTCAAAAGGAAAAATTGCAGAGCTAGCAAATTTTCTTATGTCACGCTCTCGAAAGAAAATTAATCATCCAGAGACTAGCAAAGTCAACAAGAGAGATCTCAGACAACATCAGGTGCTCGGAATGGTATTGGCTATAAAGCCATCGGGAAACAACTTGCTCACGAATACAAACAAGAGCAAGAACGATGGTTAAATGCTAGAATTGCTCACAACAATTATCAGAAGTGGAAGATAAATCAAGCCACTGAAAATCTGAATACCAGGGCTAGAAGAAATCTGGCTAGGAAAGCTAAGTTTACTGGAAAGCAGACTCATAAATCTGACAGGTATCTGAAAGCACCAAATGGAGCATTTAGGAACACACCAAGGAAGAAAATAGTTTTGAACAACAATGATACCAATCATTTAACTAAGATTCCTCCTTATGTTACTGTTAGACAAAAGAATGTTCCTAAGAAATTCATTCAAAAATGGATTCCTACTGGAAGATTCTTTAGTCCAGATGGTTCCATTGTTGGTATCAGAACCTAATCTCCTGTTTCCTATTTTGTGTAGAATACTCTAAAGACTAACTCAAAGTGGCATTTTGATAGTGGATGTGGGAAGCACATGAAAGGAGACAAAGCAAATCTGATTAACTACAAAAAGTGCAATGATGGACCAATTATCTAGTTTGCTGGAGGAAATCAAAATCCAACCATAGGTTTTGGCAATTTGAAATTCAGAGCCCTCACAATCTCTGAAGTACTTCATGTAAAGGGATTGAAATATAATCTCCTAAGCATGAGTCAACTAGTAGACAAAGGGTACTCTGTCAAGATCAAGTCAAAACTATGTAAAGTGATTGACACTGAGTCAAAGCAGACAGTCTTGGTTGCAAGGCGTAAAGGAAATCATTATGTTGCTGATTGGGCATCCGCTACAACCGAAGAATGTCTCATGGTGAGTCAATCTGGCCACACTGAAGAAAATTGGCTATGGCATAAAAGAATGAGTCACTTGAATATCAAAACTCTAAATAAGCAAGCCAAGAAAGAGTTGGTGGTTGGTTTACCCAAAATGGCATATAGAAAAGAAGGTGTATGCTCAGCTTGCCAAATGGGAAAACAATCCAAAACATCTTTCAAGTCTAAGACTAGACATTCCAAAGGAAAGGCCAACGCAATTGTTACAAATGGATTTGTTTGAATCCTCAAGAACTAGTTATGCAGAAAGAAGTAATGGTTGTTGTTGATGATTACTCAAGATTCACTTGGGTCTTTTTCTCAAACACAACTGATGCAAGGGTTGAGATACCTAACTTGTCAATAAGCTCAAGTCATGAAAATGACAAGGTATCTCAGAATCGTAATGCACTATGGTACTGAATTTGTGAACCAGTACATAAAGAGTTTTGTACCTGCAAAGGTATACAACATCAACTATCTTCTGTAAGGACACCACAACAAAATGGTGTTGCTGAAAGAAAGAATAGGACCCTGAAAGAAGCAGCAAGAACAATGCTTGCTAACACTGAAATAAGTGAAATCTATTGGGTTGAAGCTGTAAACACAGCATGCTACACTCAAAATAGATGTTTGATTAACAAACACCATGACAAAACTCCGTACGAGCTTTTCATTGGTAGACCACCTAGTATCAAACATCTAAGGGTGTTTAGTTGCAGATGTTTTGTTCTTAACAATGGAAAAGAATACTTGAGAACATTTCAACCAATGGCAGATGAAGGAGTATTTCTTGGTTATTCTCTGAATAGCAAAGCCTACAGACTCTACAACAAAAGAACACAAAAGATCAAGGAATCTATTCATGTAGTATTCTATGAAGGAAACAAGAAAGTACTCTTGAATGATGATCTCTCAAATAGGTTCACAGAACTAATGATTAAAGATTCTGAAAAAGGATTCTCAGAAGGAAACAATTCTATCATTCAAATAGAGGATGAGTCTGACGATGAAAAGCAACCTATGCTTACTAACAACCAGATGACTCTAAGGCATGATGAAGAATTTCCTATGAGAATTCCAGAAATGGAACAGGTTACTGAGAACCTTCATCATGAAGAGGTATCTGAAAGAGAGTTTGCTGAAATGCAAGTTCCAGATATCTCTAACACTGAAAGAGTGTCAGATAACCATGGCATTTCCCATATGTCAGATATCTCAGATACTGCACAAGTATCTCATCAAGATCATATTGATTCACATTTAAATCAAAATGATATTGATCCTACTAGTTAAAAACCCATTATGAAATGGATAAGAAATCATCCTGCAAAGGATGTGATTGGTCCCACAGACCAAGGAGTTAGAACTAGAAGAGAAATCGCTGAAAATGCAAGTTGTCTCTATGGATGTTTCATCTCAAAAATTGAACCAAAGACAATAGAAGAAGCATTAAAGGATCAAGATTGGATCTCTGCAATGCAAGAAGAGTTTGATTAATTTGAGAGAAACAAAGTCTGGAAACTGGTTCCATTTGCTGACGGAATATCTGTAATCGGAACCAAGTGGGTTTTTAGAAACAAAATGATTGAGTCTGGTGAAATAATCAGAAACAAAGCTAGGTTGGTTGCCAAGGGATTCACCCAGACTGAAGGACTAGATTTTGATGAATCTTATGCACCAGTTGCAAGATTGGATGCAATAAGACTCTTTCTAGCCTTTGCAGCTCATAATGACTTTACAGTTTATCAGATGGATGTCAAGAGTGCATTTCTAAATGGTGAACTGGCTGAGGAAGTCTATGTTGAGAAACCACCAGGTTTTGAAGTTCCCTCAGAAAGTAGGATGGTCTATAAGCTTCAGAAAGCTCAGATGGTCAAACAAGCTCCAAGAGCATGGTATGATACATTGGCCAGATACCTACTAGAAAGGGTTTCAAGAAAGGAAATGTTGATAAAACACTCTTCACATTGAACCATGATGGGAAACTACTTTTAGTTCAAGTATATGTTGATGACATTATATTTGGATCTAAAGACAAGCAACTTTGTGAAGACTTTGCTGAACTCATGAGATGTAAATTTGAGATGAGCATGATGGGATAATTGAATTACTTCCTATCGCAAGTCAAGCAACTCAATGATGGAATATTCATTAGTCAAACAAAGTATGCAAAGGATATGCTCAATAAGTTCAATCTAAAGCCTTCTGAAAAGAATGCTAAGACACCAATGAGCATTGGAACCAAAATGACCTATACTGAATCTGAAAAGAGTGTTGAAGAACACAAGTAAAGGAAATTGATTGGGTCTCTACTATACCTCACTACAAGTAGACTGAGATATTCGCTTGGAGTGTGCTAGATTTCAGACAAATCCAATGCAGTCACACACCAACATTGCTATGAAGATATTAAGGTATGCAAAAGGTACTGTAGAAGTTGGATTGTGGTATCCAAAAGATAGTGGATTGAGTTTGGTTGGCTATTCAGATGCCGACTATGCTGGATCATTGCTTGATAGAAAAATCACCTCAGGAACTTGTCAATTTCTTGGTGCTAGATTAATATCATGGTTCAGCAAGAAACAAAATTCAATTGCCACATCTACCACAGAAGCTGAATATAATGCTGCTGGATGTTGTGCTTCATAGATATTGTGGATACAACAACTTATAGACTATGGACTCAATGAAAAAAAAACTCCAATTTTCTGTGACAACACAAGTGCTATTGCCATAATTCAGAATCCTAAGTTTCATGCAAGAACAAAGCACATTGATGTTAGACACCACTTCATCAGAGACCATGTTGAAAAAGGCAATATAGAGATACTCAAGATTGGCACTGAAGACCAACTTGCAGATATCTTCACTAAGCCACTACAAGAAAGTAGATTCTTAGCCTTAAGACACGCCTTGGACTAATGGAGCTACCAAAGAACCGAAAAGTTCGTAGAAGAGATATCCAAGAAGATATCAAAGAAGAGAGAAAAGGTATCTGGAACGGGTATCCAGAGAAGAGGAATCTGGAACGGGTATCCAGAAACTAAAGGCTAAAGGGTAAAATGGCTATTCAAAGAATTCTGAGATGGGTACTCAGATATCCGGATCACTCAGTGAGGGGGGACATGAAAGAGAATAGTACAACTGTCTGCAGTCAACTACTCTCTTGAAATTTGTATTATTTCTATCTTTGTCTAAAACTTGGACAAATATCAAGTGTGAGATAAATTCAGATGCAAACAGTGTTCTTGGTCATACAGAAACGTGATTCAGAAAGCTAATAGCCAAAAATTCATTAAATGGGCACAATTACATTTGTTGATTGTGATCATTGCTGAAGAAGCAATGGTGACTCTTGATGAATTGGGCAATTGATCTTTACGGCAGAGATTAACTCTCAGTAAATAGTGGACTGTTAAAATTCCGACAGGGCCCACTATGCATTTAATGCCGAACAAGCTTTTACTCACGCTCGCAATTCACGAGATACTTACACAAAATTAATTTGTATGTATATGTCCGTGGAGATTACATTGCTATATATACGGATTTTGGCAAAAGAAATTACTACTTAATCCAACATACGATTTGCACAAGAATAGCAAAACTCTTCTTCCACCTCTCAAATCTAGTTTTTCTGCAAAGAATTACTAATCTCTCACCCAAATCTCTTTCTCGTATTTCAAAAACTTCTCTATTTAAAGAGATGGCTCCCAAACGTGCTTCTTCTCGTAAATCCTAAGTTACCACGGTATCACGAAAAGCAAGCACCAAAGTTAGTTATAACAAACAATCGGTTGATCGTAGAATTCGACCGATTATTGGACTTCAAATCACAGGATGATTTGGGGTGGTGCCATGATCGAGGAATACCGGTAGCCAATAGAAAACAAGACCGACAGAAGTCGGTACTTGATATGCTTGAAAAGGCAAAATCAAGGGCTTTCTATCCGCTTCCCAAAGGAGTTTCTTCATCGGATGTTCGAGTTTTACAACAACTCCACAATTATTTCCAAGATCTCTCAAGGCACCGAGATAGTGTCTATCAAGACCAAAGTCCAAGGACAAGAAATCTCGCTGATTTAAACTTTTCCAGTGAGTCGCTTGAACTTCAAAATCTTGGAAAGGATTTTGAAATTGACACCAAGGATGAAGATCTCCTTGAAGGTGTGAAACAACTATACAGTAATGTGTGTGATCTTGACAAACCAGACACACCCATCGACTTTAAGCTTGCTGACATAAGGACCAGACATCTTTTGGTCCACTGGGATGTGTTGGCATGTATCCTTCATAGAGGCTTCGATGATCTATAAGGAGGTTCTGACCAGATAAGCTAAGAACGCTGGATGATGTTGTTCTTATTGAGTCAACAAGACAAACGGCTGGAAAATCCATTTAATTGCGGGAAGTACGCCTTCATGAAATTTGTGAAGAAGATACAAGGCTTTGAGCCTAAAATCGTTAAGGGCCTTGCTAAGCCAAAAGCCACAGTAAGCTATGGACTGAAAATTTGCTACTTACTGGAATGTCTTGGCATTGAGCTCAGAGAGACGGCAGATATTGCCACAAAGAACTCTACTCTACAAATATGAGTATACAAACATGATGAAAAAGGTTATCGGATCTCGTAAAGGTTCCAAGAAGCGAAGATCAAGAGGTATCTGAGGGAAAAGTTGCGACCAAGAAGCCCAGAACTTCACGGAAGAAGTCTGCTGGCGAATCAGAAGGCACACCCATTGAGGTTGTCGATTCCCAGATACCTGACGTCGCTGCAGATGAACTCATCAATGCTGCAAAAGAGGCATCGGCTACTGATCAAGTAGACTCAGCAAGAGAAAGTGTTTTCATAAATGTCAAGACTATTGCCGAAAGCCTTGCTGATGAACTCATAAATGCTGAAAAACTTCAAACTCTTTCTGCAGAAGTAGTAGGGATTGTTGATAACTCGCTCTGCATTTCGGCGATTAATCGGACGAGGAGAAGATCCTGCACCCCAAGGTTACCAAAAGTAACCAAGGCAAAGGGGAAGAACAAAAGGTCCAAGGTTGCTGAGAAAGAAACCAACTCAAAGGTTGCTGAGCAAGCACCTATAGCAAAGGTTGTTGGTGCCAACACACCATCAGGGAAAGTCACGTATAAAAAACTTCAAGAAGCCCTGATGAGTGGTGACCTAGTGTTGGTAGACGCTGATGTCAACACCACACTTAAAAATCTGGAAGAGCTCTCAACCGCCAAACTTCGCCTGCAGACAACCACAACAACCACAACCACAACAAACAAGTGGTTGATGAAATGGTAAATGAACTCCATTTCGACATATCACTATGCAACATGTCAAGAAAATCTTGCAAACAAGGTGTTCCCAACTCCTAGAGAGGGATCAAACCGAGACACCGCCGTAATGATCAAACAAGGGAGGCAATCGAGTCAACTCAGAAAGGTCCAAGTACCGTAAACTTCAAACAAAGAAGCTTACATCGAACAAAGAAGACCAAAGCATAGAAGGTCACAAGTTCCAGAGACTAATCACCGACAATGCTGTGTAGTCAATGGTTTAACTCTCTACTTGTGAAATTTTATGTTCATCAATCTTGTTACTTATAAAAAATTTCTTTGTTACAGGCTGAATTAGAAACAAAAGAACAAGAGGAAGCTGAAAAGCTTGCCTCAGAGACTGAGAAGGAGGCTACTACCTCACCTCTTAAGGAATCTGAGCTCGTACATGTGATAGAGAATTCCCATAAGACATTACTTTTCAGATATTTGTTAATTCACTTAACTAATCAAGTGGATGTTTCTAATAGGCTCCAACTGAGAAGGAAAATGATAAGGCTGGGAAGCCTAACTCATCATAGAATCAACGAGAGACTCACAAAGTCTCTGAGGAACAAGTATCTGAGCCTTCTTTTGAGAAGGTATATATATATTTCAGATACCTATAATCTTCAAAGACAAATCTATGATCATTTTTCTCAAACTAACACTTTCTACTTAACAGGTTCAAAAAGAAGTAGAAGTTGCTGGGGAATTGCCTGCTCAATCCCCACAACAAATGGAAATTGATGAGGCATCAAAGCCTTCATCACAAGAAAAATTTCCAGAGACTGCACAAGTCTCTGAGCAATAAGTATCTGAGCCTCCAATAGTGGAGGTAATTGACCTCTCAGATATCTGATTTTGTAAATAGAATTTTTCTTGATAAAATTTCCTAAGTGTTATGATTCTCAGGTTCAAAAAGAAAGAGAGGATGCTGAGGATCAGACTTCCAAGTCTCCTCCTCACACCAAGATATCTGAGGCACCTGGAACCTCAGTAGTCCAACCTTCCGAGTTCGCTGTCATTGCACGTAACATGATACTTGACTACTCTAAAACTCAGATATCTACACAAGTTTTGAAACTAATTCAAATCTCTCTTTCAGGCTCAAAGTAGTGCCAAGAAGGAGTCAAATGATGACTATGAAAACCTTCTTCCCTTCTTCAAGACTCATACCTTGCCAAAGCATATTCAATGCTTCAAGAAATGGCAAAGGTTAAGGTGCTCTGATCTCTCTGAAATACTGAGAATCACAGATCAACCAACAAGACGAGCACGAGCTCTTGATCTGGAAAACTATATCCACGCAATGTTCCCATCAACAATATCAAGTTGCACCTTAATGCGTAAGGATTTTTCCGAGGAAGTGGCACACAAATTGCAAGCCTTCAAACAGTAGATGGTCGACAAGAATGCAGATGGCATTCAAGCCGCCCCGCCTGCACACTACAATTTATTCCTTCTGAACAAGAAGAGGTTAATGGGCAGAAGATCACTATTCCTGAAGTGATTAATCTTGTATCTGAAGACAATGAAGAGGAAGAAATAGATGAGAATAACTTTGATGAACCTCCCTCTGACCATCACAAAAAGGATGATGATGATATGACGGATGATGATGCCCCTGCACCAGGGACAGGAGGAATTCCACAAGGAAACAATGCCTCAGCTGCTGAAAAGCACACTGAGAGGACATCACAGCATTCCCCTCCTCCATCTTCTCAGAAATCCACCCATCCTTCACAGCAATCCCAACAACAAAAAGACACTACTGAACAAGTAGTTGAGCACTTTGAGGAAACAACTCAGAAGATATTAAATACTCAAACCAGAGCTGCTCAACTCAAACAACTGTTGAAAGAAGAGCAACAGCTCCATCTTCAACTTGAAGAAGAGCTAGTTAAATCCAGAGATAAGCTCAATCGACTACAAGATCAATACTTACAAGAGACAGTAGCTTACTCTGAGGTTAAAGAGCTCCAGGATGCTGTAAATGCTATTGTTAAGGAATTAGATACTGAAGAAGTATCTAAAGAAAAGCATGATGCTAAGGCTGCATCACCAGCAAAAGAAATACCATCCTCCTCTCAGAAAGGAAAGAAGCCCATCTCTGAGATGGTTGCTGGACTAGAAAATCTTGAAAATGTCCAAGAGGATGAAGATCACTGGGCTGAAGACTCAGATGATGAAGAAGACAAGACTTTGGGAGCACACCGCAATGAACACTTGACGGTTTCTCATCTTAAAAGGAAGCTAATTGCTCCAAAAGTTTTCAACAAACTGCCAAATGTCCACTCCCATGAATACATGAATAGATACCAAGTTTTGGCACATCTTAAAAAGGAGATGTCTCACAAAACAAAGATGTAATTGCCTCCGTCCCCTCAGAAATGAAGAAGTTCACAGAACTCATCACTCAGAGAACAACCAGTATGGTTATTGCTCAGAAGGATCTGGGAATGATAAGGGATGATGATGTGTCATTAGCTGAAAAAGCTTTTCATGAGGCAAGTTACACTGCTGGAAAAGCAGATGCCATACTAGGCCCATTGGCAGAGCTCACTGATAAGGAAAATGGACTTATCAAACAAAATCAGGAGCTCAAGGTTGAACTTCAGAAGTTGGTCACTGCCTACAACTACTTGCAAAAGAATTTTGAGTCTCTCTCAGATTCTTTTGTGGTACTTAGTCAGTCAACAATGACTGAGGGGGAAGAATATGGATCTCAAGATCAGGGGGGAAGGAAAGAAGAAATCTAGAGTTGGTTCCGCTCAGAAAGGAAGAGGAAACAAGAAAACTTCCCAGCCACCACTTAGAATAAATGATCCCTCATCAAATCAAGCTGCTTTGCAAATAGTAGCTACTTCTCAGCAGCCAACTGAAGAAACTACAATGGTAACAAGGGCCATGGCAAAAAGACCTCCAAGGAGTACCAAGGCTCCAAGGAGAAGACAAGTAAGAGGGATTGATGAATCTTCTGAAGAAGAAGAAGGCCAAATCAAATCCCTGGGCAATGAAGAAGGCTGCAAAAGTCTCACAAGAATTGATCTTGATGATGATGAAGAGACTGATGAAGATGAAGCTCCTCTTCACAGAAAAAGGAAAATTGATAGCCTAACTGAGCCCATAGCTACAAAGCCTTTAGCAGCTAAAACACCCTCTGGAAATACCAAGTCAATCCAGGGTGGTTCTTCAAGCAATCCCCCAAAGGAGAATTCTAGACAAAGAAGGAACAGGCTGAGAGCTGAACAAAGACAAAGTCAACTTCCACTCAGGCCAGAAGAAGCCAAAATTGAGTATGTGAAGAATGACAACAATTCCTCTCTGTGTGCATTAATCAGAAGAATGGCTACTGGATTCTGGAACTCAAGCACTTACTGGTAAATTCAAGGTTTCCAGAACCAATCCATTAACAGCTCATGGCATGGAGAAAAGATAAGCCAATCTTGATTAACACCAACCACATCAAAGCATGGTTGGATTTTGAAGTAATCAAGAGAACAGAAGCCATGAAGAAGGACCTCTCGGATGAATGTCCTTATGAAAAGTCAGATGATGTGCACAGAATTCAAACATTACTGGAACAGGCACAAGAGCAAGACTTGCGGTGGAACCCTATGAGTCCTTCTACTTAACTGAAGATCAATACAAGGGTGACATCAGATATCTAAAGATCATTTATGAATACTTCAAGCTACCAGATATCGAGCAAGCCTGAAAGTGGGGAAAGTATCTGTGGGTCAAGCATTTTGTCAAGAGAAATCCCACCAAAACCTACAAGGAAGTCTGTGTATTTGCCAGAGACACAGAGATGATTGTCAGAACTCTTCTCTATGACTACTCTGATGATATCAAAAGGTTTGGTGATAGGAAATTTGCAGACTGATCCATGGAGCTGTTTTGAAGACTTGAAGATTTTTGAAGACTTGAAGACTTGTCATTTAGAATGTTCACTTGGAGCTTGGTAACTCCTGTTGTTCTATTTGACTAAGTAGTTTCTATGATTTTGCTGATTGATCTTTTCTGTTAAATCTTGAAAAAGTTATCTGTAAGCTTTCTCTGTATCATATCTGATGAACTTACTCTCAGATATCATTTTATATAAGATAACTTGTCAGCAAAGATCACACCTTGTGATTTGGTTGATGTTTACTTTCTGCACTTAATTATATGAATTAAAAGATCATAAGAAATGATTAAGTGGTGGATTGTTTCCTCATCCAGATTTGTAATAGGTCAGATAGTCCTTGTTGACTGATCAAAATGGGGGAAATTTGTTCGGAATATCTGTTTAGATTTTGATCAGCAACCTAATGACTTATCTTAGCTCATAAAGGTGATTAGTACTCTTAGTTCACTTGAACACTGTAAAAGAGGAAACTCACTAAGTATGATAGTCTAGCAAATCTTGTATAGGATGTTAGGTCTCGAAATGTAATTTTTATTTTCTGAAGAAGAAGAAGGCATCCAGCAGGAAAAGTTCAACGGATTTGAAGATTTGAAGACTGCACAAGATTGTTGAAGACAAGGGTTTTTCAGATACCTATGTCCAGATATCTTGAAGAAACAAGTGTTTCGAAACACACGTGTTGCAAAAGATATCTGAGAATAAAAGGTTTCTGAGACGAGGAAAGTGCCCACAGATATCTACGCTCAGATACCTTGCACATAAAATATGCTTCTGAAAAAGAAACATATTATAACAAGTTGTTTAAACAAGTGGTATCTGGAGCTATGATGATCTCTGGAAAAGAACGTGCAAAGCCTCAGAAAGCTTGCATAGTTCCGTTGACACTACAGGACAAAGTATAATACAATGCATTAAATGCGCAGACAGAAATGTCTGAACAAAAGCTGTAGCTTCTGAAGAAGAAGACAAACCTGCTACAGTACTATACTCAGATATCAATAGTTTGAATTTGATTTAAGCCTAATGGATACTATTCAAACGGCACTCAAAATTCATCTATAAATATCAACACTTAGACTGCTTGAGTACACACACTGAACACCTTAGATCACTTAACTTATACTGAATACTCACATAAGCTCTCTCAAGCAAACTACTTACTTTCTAGTCACATACCAAAGCTCTTGATTCTAAGTAGCACAAAAGTTCTAAGTGTCCTGATCCTTAACGAGCATTGTTATCTGTGAAGGAGTTGAACTAAGATTTCATATTTGAGATTCATTCTCTGGAACACTTACAATAGACTTGGGTCAGTAGAGAAGAAGATACCATACATTGAAAAGTTTATTAAGTATACTTGATTCATAGAACTATCTGAATAACTGAATAAGTTATTTAAGAAGCTCCCCTGACAAACAAACATAAAACCAACACCTTAAACGGGGTGGAGTACAGAAAGTACTTAGTTTGGGAAACTAAGGAATAACTCCAAGGTTATCGAGCACTGGAAGTACTTAGTTTGAGAAACTAAGGAACAACTCAAAAAGGTTTCTGAGTACAGGAAGTACTTGGCTGTGAAAGCCGGGGAATAACTCAGGGGGAACACTTGGTTGGGAACCTAGTGTATTTAGGAATCAAGAAAAGATATATGTAAGGTTACCTCATTTATCTTAGTGGATTCTAGGTCTAAGAAAGACCGAAGTGGATTAGTTGAAGGATTACGCCACCTTCAGATACTACTATAAAAAGACTTGTGTTATTTACTCTCTACAGCTTATTACTTATTTTACTTATATTGCAAAGTACTTACACTTATCTTGCTGAACACGTGCACTTATCTTAGAAAAGTCTTCCGCCTCGAATTAAGTATCAGATATCTTCACAGATATCTGAGAAACTGTGCTTATCGACAAAAGTTTTAAAAGACTATTCACCCCCCCCCCCCTCTAGTCTTTTACTTTGCCGTTATCTGGACCAACAGAAGGTTACCAAAGAGATGACTGAGGAAAATGCTCTTGCTATAAAGCATATGAGAAAATACGTCAGTCAGGAAATTGAAAGAAGAAGGACCAAAGAGAAGCTGAAAAAGCATCTAGATCCCAACTATCACCAGTACAAAGTATGCACTAGTCACGAACAAGCCTCGCCAAGAAGCATCGAAAATCGAGGAAGCAGAAATCGGAAACGATATCTGTTTCTATTCTCAGAAACCTGGTCACTTCAAAAGAGACTGCCCAGCTTATAACAAGCTAAAGACAGGTGACAAGAAAGATAGAAGAAATTTCAAGAGAATAGCTCACTGAGGAAAGGAAAAAGATCCAAATCCAACTGGATGCTCTTGATCTTGATTCTGAATCTGAGGATGAGGACTCAGATATATGATCAAAAAATGATGAATAACTGCATAGAGCTAATTTTTCTATCCCTGGACCTAACATTTAAGAATACTAGTAATAAAAAAGAACGACGGTTCTCCTTCAAGGTGCTCTGAGCTTCTTCGATTCTCCTACATCCGGGCGCTAAAGCCTTGATCCGAGTGGTAACATCAACTTCCTCCACCTCTTCGAGGATGTACTGCCTAAGCGCGCCATAACGGATATCTAGTGTATCGCCTTTGTTTGATAGCCGGGGCCTCACGGTGGGCGCCAAATTGTAGAAGCTTAGAAATCTACAATCAAAATTAGGGTTTGAATTGAGGGCACCAGCAACCTGCAAGGCAAAAACACAAGCAAAACTAGAATGTGAAATTACAAAGGGACACCGGTGTGGTGCCTACCGAGTGGACTCCGAACTCAAGCTAGTAAGTCTTGAATATGAAATATAATCGAAAGTAAGGAAAATAGATTGGATTATCCTGTTCGATCTCGGGAGTACTCGGAAAGCTATTAAGGGCACCGGAGAATGATTTGTGTGTTTGATTCAATGGGAGATCCTTCGATCAAGATTGCGTAGGGTTTCGGGAGGTTGATGGTTCTTTAATTGGGAATTTCATAGTCGCCTGAGAAAGACCAGAATTGTATTCTGTTGAGTCTTTGCCCTCTTCTTTATAGAATTGATTGTTGTGATTTGTTGTAACCACTTTCCGCCCTTTTCCGGATTCTACGCAAGTCATGGATATCTTGGAGGAATTGGCTTGACTACCTCCCAAGTATCCGTTAGAGATATTACTCTCTCTTATTAAAGACATGAGACTCGGGTCTCCTTGACCGCACACGTTTAGTTGATTTTCGTTTGGAGGCATGGTTCGGGGCAAGCGCACATATGTTAATTCGGACTCCCAAGCCTTTTCGTAGGCTTCATTTGGATTCAAGCATATGGACTATTCTTTTGGGCTCCGAGGTAGATTTCGGAGGCCAAAATAGTGCTAATGAAACCAAACACTTTTAGTTCATGAGCTCTAAGGCTAAATGGACAATTTCTTCATTCGGTAATTTTGGACTCCAAATGTAGTTATTTTATTTGCAATTGATATTTTTGGACTCCAAGTATAAGAGGGGAGTCCAAAATTACATTCTATTTAGTAATTTTGGACTCTAAATGTAGGAGGGGAGTCCAAAATTACATTGTATTTGCAATTGGTAATTTTGAAATCCAAGTGTGGGAAGAGTCCAAAATTACATTTTATTTATATTTGATAATTTTGGACTCCAAATGTAGGAGGGGAGTCCAAAATTAGGTTTTTTTCTCCATATTTGACACCTTTGGACTCCCATGTAGGAGGGGAGTCTGAAGGATTTGTGTATGCTAAAGGAAGTATGGAAGGTCGAGAG
Organism: Plantago major; assembly: GCA_026545765.1. Lineage (NCBI taxonomy): Eukaryota > Viridiplantae > Streptophyta > Magnoliopsida > Lamiales > Plantaginaceae > Plantago > Plantago major. The sequence goes on along the minus strand of CM048839.1, from coordinate 64,070,289 downwards.
TTGAGTCAAAGTGTTGAGAATTGAGTGGAGTGTGGAGACTTGAGTGGTGGTCAAAATTAACACTTTCTCAACTCCAATGATAATAGTGGAGTCCGAGAATAACACTTTCATCATAATTAACGTTTTTAGACTCCAAAGGTAGTTACGGGAGCCAAAATAACATTTTCTTTATGACTAGCATTTTTTGACTCCAAGGTTGGAACGGAGGCCGGAATGAGTGGAAATATTGCATTATTTCGGCCTCCCGAGGTCCATTTCAATGAATATTGAAGTCTAACTCTTTCATTTCATAAGTAGCCTCTAAAGATGATATAAAACCCAAAGCTGTTGCCAACCTTGTTTTATAGAGTTGAGCCTCCCGAATTGCATGTAGTCTTTCTAAATAAACCATGACTATATTTTACCAATACACATACAGTTGGAAGTAATAAAAGAATGGCACCTGCTATTTTCTGGAAAAAATATTAGCAGGTATACGATGTAAATTACGATAATTTCCTGCAGCAGAAACAAAAATGAAAGGGTCATTGGCTCATTGCTCGTATTTTGTATCTGGAGAACTATAGTACTACATATCAAGTTTTTATTATGCCGTCCTATTTTACCTGTTATGTAAAAGCAAAAATTCTATCTGCAATCTTAGTTCTGCAAATTGGGCATTCAGAACATGCAAGTGAACATGATTTACGTACTGCAACAGCATAAGATGGAAGGTGTCAGCAATAATTCACTGATGATCATGAATATAAAGGCTGGAAGCAGGTATGAACTTACAGCAAAAATGATGACATGGAAGAAGCATAGCAGTTGTTGCAGATTCAAAACATACTTTACACGCATGAGAATTTACATCTCCATTGACAGTGTACCCAAGTTCTTTCTCTTTTATCCCCTACATCCGAGCCTAAGGAATCCGAGACAAATGTGAGATCACATTATTGGTTTGTGAGAATAACTACCAGGCAAAAAAGGATAAGGGGATACATCTTTTATGAACCAACTTAATACTACTGCCAAAAAAGGAAAATTAAGGCTGAATGAATCTATCAACTAGAAGAAGACCATGCTAAACTTTATCCAAAAACATAACATGCACTCATCAAATAGAAGTGGCAATAGCATAAGCTTGTTGAAACCTTTTTCATATGCTAGAGCAAGTCCACATAAAATTTTCTGTTTTCAGGAAGCCCAATGTCAGTAGAAATATTGTAGAAATCTCTAAAACTACTCTGATAACATAGAAGCAATTAAAACAAAGATTGATTCATAAAGATGGCATGCCACATGCATAAGATAGGAGAATTACCTTATGGCGGCCAACGAGAGGTTCTACCCTTGGAATGTTCGACGGTGTTGAATTCTCCTGGGTTTGCCTATGATCGTGAAGCACATCCATGCAATCAAAATCATCAATTACTCCACTGTTTTGGTCCATGTCTTCATTATGCCCACCATTTAACTTTGACTCTTGCAAAACAGCCTTGCTTTCTTTAGTCAGCAACAAGCACCCACACATTTGTCAGATCATTTTCCAGAGCCGCCTCCTTCTGCTTTGCTTCCTCATACTTCTTCCGGTACTCACGTTCTACAACTTCTTTCTCGGCTAATGCCGCTTTTAGAGCAACCTTCCGCGGCTTGCAGGCTTGCAATTCCATTCTCATATCATCACCATCATCATCAGTATCAAGACTCCCCGAGTCAAATTCATCACTTGCCATAGGTATTTCATTTGAGCAGCCAGAGAGGTAACCTCTTTGATTAGTTCTGTGGGCATTATTAAGTTTTTGATTGCCAGCATTGATGCTGGAACTTAATGCATTTGTAGCAGTCAGAACTCCTTTTCTAATTTGGCATTTATTAATGATAACTTGGTGACTTCAGCTGCTAGATTCTTCAGTTCCATTGCAGCAGCAGATGATAGCTCTTTCTCATAAGAGGCTTCCTCGGACAGTTTCTGATTTTGCAGACGTAATTCACTATTCTCCTTTGCAATTTGAATGCTTTCTAGCTTTACATTGTCGCCATCCTGCTCAGATTGAAAACTTAAAGTTACAGATGTACTAAGAAAATAAGAGGACCACAATAACTATAACAAGATTCTATGAACTTTAGTCATATCTAAGTATACATAAAGGAAGATTTTAAGTGAGAGAATATCCAACAATCCAGATTTTCAAAATCGATAGTTTGACAAATTGAAGTAAATTAGGAAGTATTGAGCACAATTTGCCACATTTTATTTCTAACCCAATTCGACCTTTTATATAAATCCCAACCTCTACTTATGTTTTTAAGCCAAAACCCTTTTCCCTTTCACCACATTCAGGAAAATCAAGTTCCCATACAGTTCTCCCCCCAAATGCAGAAGAGCTGTGCCCATCTCAGACTCCACGAACGTTTTACACAGCCAACTTAATCCAGTTCTTTAGGAGGGGAAGGAAGGGACGAGAGTATGATAGATAACTAAATCAGAGCGATTAAAATCCTAAATGAGAGAGATCACTGTTAGTTTATTCCGATACAACACTTGCTGATAATTGGCAACTCATATCCACTAAGAACCTCATTGAAATCTATTATTTACAGCCACTGGGCTACATGCTTTTCCAAGAATTCCTGAAAAAACATAAATGTCTTCTCCCACACTATTCAAAAACCCTACTACCGCCTCATAAAAAAAATTAAATCTGAAATACAGACCCGGAACACATTCCAGCTCAAATCCCACTTTTATATCTAAATCCCCTATCCGACAATAAACTCATTGTGAAGAGCATGCCAATAGTTATGGCACACGATCACAAGTGAAGTACACCCCCAGTAATACTCGGACAAATTTTACATCAAACAGGTAGAGCACGAAATCACATGGCCCTATCACTTTACAAGAAGTTTTGCCATATACAGCTACAGCCTCCTTGATCAATGATCAACTAACTAAGTTTATGTCGATCAATTTCATCAAAATGACGGAGTTCATGAAAGCTTAGACATGTAAAAGTCACAGGTTCAAATCCATGGACACCAAGTGTTGGGGTTTGGTAAGGAAGGACTCAAGAATAACACCATCATACTCATCCCCGTGATCACTACTTTCAATCATCTATAACCAAAGAATAATTAAGAATTAAATGCAGGATTAATTAGATCGAAAGAACTGAAGAATGAATAGACAGGTTGATAGTGTTCATATAGGTTTATCCATTACACAGGGTAGGGGAAGATCAGGATTAAATGAAGAAGTAGAAGTAGAGTCTTGAAAAAAAGAGCATTTATGAGATTAAGGTGACTACGCAACAGTGATATCAATGACACAATTGAGTTCGAACTTAATCCTTGTTCAAGATGAAGCAAAAAATAAGAAAATTTCAGAGTGATTACGTTAATTCTTAATTTTCAGTAAAATAATTTTGATTTCAGTTTATATGTTTTGATAAATAAACAAATACGGAAGAATGTAACCAACACCAATTTTAACCCATTAGTAAATCTTTCCCCAGAATTCCAATTAGGCAAAAAGGCATAAATGGTCCTAAAGTTTTTGGGTATGGCGACAAGACAAAGCTTGATCTGCTGGCAGATTTAGTCATTCTGCTCAAAAATCAAGCAGAAAGGGACTTTTGGATGAATTCGCTTTAGTCACGATATATCAAGTGAGTCAACGGGTCAATGCTATATTTGACTTCCACATCATTACTAATCATAAACAAAATTGCAAAATAAAAATGAAAATGATATAAATAAAAATAAAAGGGAAAAGAATAAATAACAATTAAATTGAACAACAACAACTACTATATCGTTGATTACATTGCACCCAATCCAATTCACATGAAACTAAGCAACACGCTGCCATCAACAATTCTCCTCTCTCTCTCAACAAATTTTAATGAAGCTCGCTTTTCACTTGTTCTCGAACTTGAAGATGACTTTGGTAGAGTTGTGGATTTTGAGGATCCGGTGGATAGTGGCTGGTCGGGTATCGGGCCAGCCCATTTTGAATATGATCTGGACGATGTTTTGCTCTCCGATTCGCTTATCCACAAAAGATGGAAGATTTCGCTTTGCTCATACTCCCTTAACAAAGCATTATCCTCTTTTCTATCGAGAGTGCGAGAACGCCACGACGCTGCTCGACCTCATATGCTTTCTTGCCCAAAGATGTTGAATTTCCGTCTGACCATATTTTCTCGAATGGATTGTCTTTAGGAGCTTGTTGCCTCGTTACATCGAATTGGAAGCACGAGTTTGTTCTTCAATACTTTATCGCTTTTCTTCTTCATACCGTTAGTTTTCGCCATTCTCTTTGATTTGGTTACTGATTTTGCAAATGACAGAAACACAGGGTTTTAGGGAAAAAGATGACTAAATTAGGGTTTTGGTGGGAGAGAGGAGTTGATATAGGTTTATTCATTTTTGTTTTTTTAATTTAATTTTAATTATTTATTTTCTCCTTTCTTTTCATTTTAGCATTTTCAATTCATTTTTCTTTATATTAAGTCATGAGGTGGCAGTCAAATTTGACTTTGACCTGTTGACTCGCTTGACATGTCAGCAGTCAAAGTCAAATTCTGCCAAAAGTCCCTTTCTCGCCAGATTTTTTGAACATAAGGACTAAGTCCACGAGCAGTAACGCCAGACTACAGACGCCTATACCCCCAAATTTTAGGACCATTTATGCCTTTTTGCCATTCCAATTACATCCTTTGATCCCAAATACTTGCTTTCCTATTTATGAAGTTTGAGACTAATGAAGACATGGATTTAGTTTATCTTAGTTTCCATTTCAGATTATAGAAGCTGCCCAAAGTTACCCATTAGTTCCTGGTTCAATATTGATGTAAAGCTGCATAAAAATATAGAAACACAACAAGCTGCACTTGACCGCTTTCAGTTAACTGGTATGGTTCAGCAAGAGAGTAACAAACTCAGAAGCAGACGGAATCTCATCAATAGGAAAACCCAAAAACATGAAGGTTTTACAGAAATTAGAAGCTAAACAAAGTATTGATTCTAAAAAGAAAAGATCATACCAATGTAAATATTGTATGACTACGGTTGCTAAATAAGTTGAAGTTATTTGATCCAACATGGCGATGCTCTGTAGAACATTATAGTGAACTATCTCAACATAGTGAAACAACACAAGGAAAAGAACGAAGTTACAATGAAGGTATAGAGGATATATAACAAGGGATCATGAACAAAGAAATGTATGGACTGTTTGGCATAAGACTAAAAACTCTGTTAAGTCAATGTTCACGAGTATTCATGTTTGCCATACAACTAAAAAACTCTGTTAAGTCACTACGCCACTCACATAAAATCGAGTTACTTTTCATCGATGAGATCTGTTAAAGTCTTATGCCAAACAAATTGCATCAGAAGTTACCTTCTCCTGCAGCAATAAATGAAAGAGCATGTCCAGGTGATAGAACAACTTCTTCCTTTATTCCCTCAACATAAGTTCCCTATGCAGATTTTGCCAGGGTTAATAAAATGAGCAAAAGAAAGTAAGAAGATTAAAGAAATGTGGAGACTTAGCTTAATCCATTAAACAAGTATTGATGTAGTATATGTCCCATTGTCAATAGTGAGTTCTAATTGAATCCATGATATTCGAACTTGATTGTCGGACATAAGCCTAAATTAGCATATTCATGTTGAAGCTACTTGTGAATGGTGAACAGAAAAAAAATGAAACAGCAAAGATACGAGTAAAGACAGGTGATATGGAAACCTGTGCATCTTCTCTAACACGCAAATTCTGGCCGGTTGGGTCCAGCAAGTCGTTGATCACCTATTATTAGCACAATAAAAGGAATGAGCAAGGCATAAGACATTTCAGGCATTAAATATAATACTTGTGTTTATTGTCACGAAAGATGATGGGCACAGGGTCATTTTGATCATCAAGCATCTTAGTATATTCTCAATGATACATGCCCTAAATGCTAGGTGCATTTTTGGATGAAGATATTGGAAAGTCTAGTACTAACCTCATTGTAAATTTCAAGATACGAGATCCGAAGCAAGTACTCACGGCCTGGAGTCTTAAGGAAAATTAACCAGTAGAAATAAGTCAATTTACCGCATCATTCATGAATCCTTAGCTACTGCTGCAGTATGTCAGACCTTACCACATTTTTTCAAGATGCAATGAATTGACAATAGCTGTGTTCTAAACATTGTAAAGGATTTATAAACACATACTTCCTGTATGATACTGAAGACGTCCTTTATAGCTAATGGTATAATACCAGGAAACTTTTGATCTCCCTGAAAAGAAATGTTCATATGATCTAGTAAAAGATAAAAAAAAAATGACTAAAATTATCCTGTAATTTAACATACAAATGTAAATCGAACTTAGAGATCAAGTACAAGGAAATAAATGAAAACAGCATGTATAAGGCTACTCTTGACAATCAAGACATTAATTGTGTATGCACCAGTATCATGTTCAAGGAGTAAAGGATTTTGGAATTGTCAGTTTCTGGAGATAGTAGAATAATAGAACTTAATAGTTATTGATGTAATGTAGCACTTTCAACAGACTATGACAGAAAACATACCAGCAGTTAAACTGATAGTGATGGATTTTATAACACTTACATGAGGACAAATGATGACAGTACAGAGTATCAACATGACTGAATTATCAGAACAAATAAATAAATAGAACATAGAGACGAACATAGCATTTTTGTATGATATCATATTAAAACAGCATTAAGTCCATTACGACCTTCAAACAAATTGCTAGTCTGATCCAACTATGGTTGTTGCTTCTAATACTGAGTTCAGAACACAGCTGTTTAAGGAGTCATCTTACGAGGAAACAATGGAATCAACTCACATGCATGGTGTGTGTTTTTCCGCTACTGGTAACACCATATGCAAAACCGTCCCTGTACATCAACTCACCTAGTATTAATTTGCAATGCATGTACATACTCATTATCACCAGTTGGCCCGACATCGGGTTATGCTTTGATCATTGATAAGCATTTTTACATCTAGATACCTTATTTGATACTCACTATTTGTTTGGGTCTCTAACGTAAACTTTTACACAGAGCTCCAATCTTAAATATAAATGTTAACTTTAGTCAAAAAAAAGTCAATTGTACCCTCTATATTTTTTATTAAATCATATCTTTGCAAATGCAAGTTCTATATTTCACATAATTGACATAAAGACTAAAGCACATCAAAATAACCCCCAAAAACAGGTGGTTTAATTAACCAACCCCCCCCCACAAACTCATGTCAATCTTACGTGAATTACACAAACTATTCAGTCTGTTATATTTCACAGCCTAACCCCTGGTGAATAGAAAAAGAAAGAATAAAATGAATAAAACTAATAAAGAAATTAAAAAACTAGAAATAAACCTCCAATGTGGAGCTTAAAAAGAGCTCCAGATCAGAGCATAATTATTATTATGTTATGCTTCGCCTGGCCGAACCGATTTGGAGCTTTTTAAGCTGTGATCTGGAGCACAAGCTCTGCCATGGCGGAACTTGGTGGAGCATTATTATGCTCCGATCTGGAGCTAAAAAGCTCCAGAGCGGAGATTTAAGCTCCAGATGAAGCTTAGCAATTGGCGGAGCAGTTTTTTGCTTTTTCTTTTTTTATACTCTTTCATTCACAAATTTATAGAGATTTGCCTTCAGATACTTATCTGGCGTGCCATGTTTTCAAGTAATCCCTCGATGTTGTCAATCAAAACGTATATATTATTACCCAATGTATTTTGTTGTATATACCAAATAATAACAATGTTGAATACATAGACATTTTGATTGATAATACCGATTATTTTATTAAAAACATAGTCCGTCTCTAGATAAATTATTTAGAGACCGTCTATCAAAATATTTGCTCTTTTATTCATTTTTCTTTTTTCATTTTAATTTCTTTTCGTTTTCTAAATAGTTGTTCAGCTGATTTTAACGTTGACACTTGACTCTTTGAAAACTATAGGCGAGGGGTGTAATTGTGATGAAGTAATGGAGCCTGGGTTTTTTTGTAAGATTAACATTACTCCGGGGGTGATATTTTAATAACTCATCTAAAAGAAACCCCAAATTTTCTACCCTCCTTCCTTCATTAAAAATTTAAAAAATAATATTAAAAATAAAAAAAAAACATGGAGCTTCTATGGAAGCTCCATTTGATTTTTTTTTTCTTTCTTTTAATCAAACAAGGGTTGGAAATATGAATATTATGGGGTGTACTATTAGAATTTGATATTTTTGGTGGTTTATTGCAAGTAAATGAAATATAAATTGAAAAGGAAAAAGGTAGTTTTGGAAGATTAGGACTCTCTCTCCATATCCATAACATCATCATGTAAGTTGACTTTTATCCTTCACTGTAAATATAATTTTCCTACAGGCCAAGTTTTGTCCTTCCGCATAATTTTTTATACATTAGAGGTCTAAATGTAATATTGTTATCTAAAAACTGTTCTGCATGAAAAATCCCCTACTACTGTAACCAGCTGTTATTCTCTTGCCAATGGCAGGTTCTTACGCGTTACTCACCCTTAGCACTTAGCAGTATACTACACTGAGTTCCATATCATTAAATCAGCAGCCGTATCAGGCAGGCAATGCTAGCCAGTTATCAAACATAATAATTAATACAGATTACAGACCCAGAATGTAATCATATTCTTCCATCACAAACAAGAATGTAAGCATACCATTCACACCCTCCATAGCAGCTTTTACTACAGGAAGAGCAGCTACTTCATAAACTTCTGGAGTATTTGTATCGGGCCCAAAAACTCTATCTGCCAACAACAGTATAAAATTTAACAAAGCCGAGACGAAACATCCCAAGACAATTAAACTTAACAGCAGCAGTCCAATGCTGAAAATAAAAAATTATAAATAAGTGTTTGTTGCATTAGAAGTTCTTATACTACACTGCCAAACTTCAACTATTAAGCTAGTATCATTGTCTCAGACCTTATGTATTCATGTACTTTGCAGTTTCATTTAGATGACTTAAAATCTGGATTACAGCTAGCTAGCTCAATCATAAATGAATTGTTTGGTTCTTTTGTTATACTGAGCAATCAAGCACTCCTAAGAAATCAAGAGCGATTTAAGAATGTACTAAAAATAGAGAAACAAAATTTTCATTTATAATCCCTAAATACACAGGACACACATACTATATGGTAACTGCAGATAACCAACCTATCTAATACAACACAAGAACATTTCCTTGTGCAATCCTTGATAAAACACAACAGTAATTTTGCAATAGAGCCTTGATCTTGATGTAATACTATTGAGTATTGACATGTTGTAACATGAAATCAGCCAGCGACAAATAGGAAATAAGAGAAAGCTGCACAGCAAAAAAACATTACCAAATGCATAAGCAGTATCCGGATTATACTGATTCCTCACTATTTTATCACCATCAGGATACCACACGATCTCATCTCCTCTCTGATTTTCCCTTCGGCTGCAACACAAAAGAGCTAGTTCGATATAAATCTTCTCGAAAAACTGAATAAATCCATTGCAGATGATCTAGTCACCAAATATACTAAATGCATAAAACTCAATTTCACTGAATAACACAAGTGCTCGATCGATCACTTTCGCCAAACTATGAGTAAACCCAATGCAGATCAAGTCTCTAACTAAATCCAAACGCGTAAAACTAAAATTCACCTCAAAGGCCGAAACCTAATGGTGACAGAAATGCTATCTCCCGATCTCGAACCAGTCTCCATCGACGGATAACCAGTATTCCGCGTGATGGATCTAAAACCGTGTAACGATGTCGTAGTGGAGCATGAGCGAGGGAGTAATCGAGTATTCGTGGATGAAGTCGAAGAGTACGACGGTTTTCGGCAATGAAACGGCGAGCTACTTGTTCCTTTGGACGACGAAGAAGCTGCCATTTTCGTAACAGATTTTCCAATATAGTACTAGTATATCTGAAATCTGAATTAGTGTGTAGCATGCAGTATGATAAAGATGGAAAAGAAGCATTTCATTTGTCAGAAATCACATGGTGTGTCAAACTGTGAATCAGTAAAGCGACGGACATTGTTCGACTTTGTAGTGGCTCTGTATCACGAATGCTTTCGGTAGAGAATAATTAAGCGTACAAGCATCCACCACCACAGAGAAACATTTTCATTGCTTCTTCTCCAAGTCAATTTTGCTGCGTGTATGTGTTTGTAAGAGACAAATGAGTGAAGAAGAAAGGTTCGTTTGGTTGGACTAAGTGGGAACGATACTCCGCAGTCAGAGGATGGTAGACTTTTTTCTTCTCTTTTTCCTTTTCAACTAGCCCGTGCAGTTTGCTAGAAAACACAAATCTTAGAAAAGAAGAGCTTATTTGCAATTTACCAAACTTATTTGTATTTTTACGAGTCTTTGGATCGGGTCGATTTATTTTCACGGATCAATTTACAAGCCTTTGTTACCAATATACTTAAAAAGTTAAGAACATATATATGCCGTTGTTTTTTATTGATGAATTTGCATTTTTTTCAAATTGAATTAGGTATGAGTGATGAATCGATCCGTAATTTTAATTTAATTGAGAAAAAATTGATTAACGTTGTTTTTTAATGATGAATCGATTTTTGTTTGAATTAGAGTTTGAAATTTAATCAAGAATATATATCAATTTTTTAATGATTTAATCGATTTTGTTAGAAATGAATTAGCCAATTAGGACTTGAAATTATATTGATGATGACATTATTGTTTTTTGTAATTAAAGTCTAATTTAGTACATATTACAAATGGGTCCAATTTAAATTAAATTAAGTAATCAATTGAACAATACCAATAGTTGTCCACTTATATATAACTAGAAGCTACATCACACGCTACGCGTATGAAGCGTATTCTCGTCTTTCTATGATTTGTTAAGTAATATTTGATCTGTCTCCATACAATTTTACATATATCTATGTAAACTTATGATTAATTGTCGAAGTTGTTAATATTATAACAATGTATTCCAAAATGTATTGTTCTCAATCGCAACAAAAAAGTTTATGTTTATATATTGCCTAATCTTAGATTTGATTCTGTAAGACTTCTATGTATGCAACATTTCTTGTATTCGTGTGGTCATCAAGTTCAGAGGGTGGCCTAATCAATACCCTGACCGCAGATGATCTCCGCGCTCTTGACAACGCAGCATACAACTGTCCATGTGAGAAAACTGATTGTGGCAAATATATAGATCCCAACCATTTCTAGCGTTTGTTCTTATGCCTTGTTTATCGTCATTGCAAAGCATAACCTTATGGGAAATTGCTTCCTCGTGAAAGGTATCGACATATGAGATTGTCCATCGCTCCATTTAATAATGTCAGATGTAGTTCAAATCCTATAATCACTCTCTTTTTTGAAATGCCAAAATTAATGATATATTGAATTACGCGTTTACCCGAGCATAAGCTCGGGGATTACAACTCCAAATATCAGATACAAAAACTATCGAATAATAGTACCATAACAACCTTAGTAGTATTACAATTTACAAGATGAAACAAAAGAGAGCCTACCCAGTCCAGTTGAGAAAAGATCTGAAATCATCACCAAGATTCATTGATTTTTTTTTTTTTGAAGAATTAAAGATTTCATTAACACCAAAAACAGAAATGAACAAGCAATGCATCTGTTACAAATTACATAACCATAAGACTTGCAACACCTAACCAAACATAAAGAACAAAACTCAGCCAAACATAATTAACAGAACTCAGTATAAGAGAACTCAGCTTTTGAAATAGAAGAAGGAAAAAGTACAACCAAACACGTCAAATAAACTTCTAAAAAGATTCATCATTAAGTAGAGACTTATTCTTCTTTTATTCCATAACCACAATGCTTTGCCCATGACCCATGTTACAAAATTCCTTCGCAAAACATCACTGAGTCTGAGACCAAATAGTTAACCAAATCATTTCCATCAATTCCATAACAAGATGGTGAGCCACAATCCTATAATCCTTCAAATTGATGTTAAAGAAAATTCAAATCGATTTTAAAGAAAACAAAACACTTACTTACATTCGAAGTCGATCGAACCCATGAATGGAAGTAAACAGCCGGAGAAAAGTTGAAATCCCGAGGCAAGTGCAAGATTAGCTTCAGGGATATTTTAAAACTCAACAGATGAGATCGATATTCACTCCATCCGCTCCAGGCAGAACCTCTTTAATAATTCCAACTGGCCATGCAAACTCTAAATCCATATCGTTGAGACTTGAGGTAAGCTTCAGCACACCTGCACACCACCACGAGAAGAGGCGAAGCCGAGCGCCTCATTGGTATTCGAGAAGTCTCATTCATCGATTTGGGTAAAAGGAACCAGATTTCCGAGAAATTCAGATCACTCTGAAAATCAACAACCATTCTTCGTGGGGTGGGGGTACTTCGGAAGTATTGAGGAAGGAATCGATTCTCGACGGTTCTTCGCCCTTGGCTCCTGCACCTTGGGTTGTAATCTGCATTTGTAGCTTGCAACGCTATAGCTTTGAGGTCCAATTTGCAATTCAGATCGAATCGATACATCTTAATCGGCTCAATTCATTTGCCCCAAATCGAAATCTCCAGCTAGCTGTCGATTCCACCATTTTTCTGGGTTTAATTATACCGTTAAGAAGCACTAAGCAAGATGAAAATTTTTTCATAGATTATTTCATCCGTTGATTTGTTTAGGGGATGTTGAAATTGAAATAAGATTTGGTTGGAGAAAATAGAAGAGGATGAAGAAGAGGAAATGATATGCTTCTGGGAGGAGAGAATCTCGTATTATGTGATAAATACAAAGAGACTCACGCGCCCACTCGCCAAGAGTGAGGTCATGCAGAAACGCTTTTCAAATATTGTACTGGAACTTCTGAAATTGTCTGAAATTGGTTTCAAATTGAAAGTTCTCCACGCACCTTAAGTTCTGTTATTATATTATACTTTTAATTATATATACTGTAAAATATATATATATATATATGTATATACATATATACATATCGATATGTGTATATATATGTATATACATATATACATATCTATATGTGTATATATATGTATATACATACATACATGTATATATATGTATATACATACATACATATCTATATATATATATATATATGTATGTATATATATATATATACATATACATACATACATATATAGGGTTCTTAACCTAATTTGAGTTATACATACATACATATATAGGGTTCTTAACCTAATTTGAGTTATATATATATATATATATATATATATATATATATATATATATATATATATATATATATATATATAAAGTGTAGTTTTTATTCACAAAGTTAGCTACGGGACTTTGCCTCAAATTCATTCTATGATTTTCTTGAATTATTTGAGATTAAAATAATACAAAACAATTACATATAAGAAAAGTCAGGTTCGTTTCAAACCTTTCCTTATTGATTTGATTCTGTTTGATACGTTTTCAACAAATTAGTGCTTTAATTTCATCAATAGATATCGTAAGAATAAACATGTTCCCATATTCAACCGGTGCATGATATGAATAGATGGCACAATAAAAGTAAATATTTGACCACGTAAATCGTGATTAGTACTACTCCCTCCGTCCCAATTGTTATATGTTTCCATTCTAAAATATCACACAATTAACCATATATATGATTCAACAATCCCACTATAAATTTGACACTACTACAAACGTGTTTTTCGTGTCTCATACGCCAAGGATGAATCAAGCGGCCACGAGGTGTCAAATAATTCACTTCTCGAACACGAGTGAAGCTGCGCCATTTCACAATGATTGGAGGTCCCGATGTCAAGTAAGTTTTGTATCATGATGTTCTTGGTTGTCGACGTTCTAAGACGATTTGGTTACATCGCTTTTTGGTCAACATATTACTGTCGAATCATTAATAAATGTTATTTTCTTTTACCTTACGTTGTCTATATTTCATTGTTTCAGCAAGAATACACCCCAAAAGTTTTACCATGACATGGTGTTGAACTCAATATTGAGGTCTTTGAAATCAACACACAAGTTACTCCTAACTAATATGGAGTTGTTTTATCATGGCTCGATCATGGTACATTCTTTGTGAATTATATTATGAATGTTCACATTACAATTAATTATGTTCAATTCGTCCATTATCTATATATACATATATATATAAAATGGGAGGCTATTTGAAAGAAGACCATGCCACATAAGACAAAATCATATGTGGCAAATTCAATCTTAATAAAACCTATTTAAAACCATCCTATTTGCTAATTTTCGTTAAGACATGAGTAGTATTTTCACTATTTCATGTCTTAATTATTACAAGAAATATCTATTATTAGTAAATACTATCTTTTGGTATAACAATTAGTATCACTCATTTATAAAACGATTTCAAAATAATGTTGATTCTAATATTAGGGAAATAAAAGCCATATTATTATTCAGTTTTGTTATAATATATACAAACATAAGTAAAATTAAAATCATATCTTTCCACGAGAGATTTTTAATTTTTTTCACCCATTATTAACTAAAAATATTTCCGGTATCTTTTCTTCATAACTATTGTTTCATTCTCCTATTTTAATGGGGATAATTCCATTTAGATCATCACTTTTATCATATATGTACATATATGTGTGTGTATATATATATATACACATATATATATATATGTATATATATGTGTATATATATATACATATATATACACATATATATATGTATATATATGTGTATATATATATATATGTATATATATATATACATATATATATATATACACATATATATACATATATATATATATATATATATATATATACACACACACATATATGTACATATATATATATACATATACACATATATATACATATATGTACATATATATACATATATATATATATATATATATACACACATATATATGTATATATATGTGTATATATGTGTATATATACACATATGTATATATATATATATATATATATACATATGTATATATGTGTATATATATATATATATATATATGTATATATATATATATATGTACATATATATATATATATATGTACATATATGATAAAAGTGATGATCTAAATGGAAGAAGAGAAGTGCCACATAAGCAAAAATATTAGGTGGCAAAACCAAGCCAAGAAAAAATGAATTTTTAATCATCCTATATTTAAACTATTAGTTGAGTTATATTTTGAATTCCTTTCCACAGCACGGTCAATTCTCTGCGAATCAAATCATGGTTATTATATGGGTTTTTAAAATTAAATATAGTTCAAATTGCCATCATTATCTACCCAAAAAACTAAGCAAATTGAATTCTGCAACATAAATAAGACTTCTCTATATTTAGACATTACATTTCATTAGAATCCTATTTTACTTACCTAATAGTTCGGTTGGTTACATACATAACTAAGAAGAGTTCCAATAAAATTCCTAAAATCTTGCAACTTTTCCGATTTATAACCTATAGAAGTATCATTATTAATTCACATGCTACATATCAATGAGAATATCACTATTTTTAGTAAATTCCTTCCATTCACTGATTGACACCTAAATACGCGCCTTTTATACAGAACAAATCTTTATATTAATATAATACCATTTTACACAATATAATTGAACACATAAAACCTAAACTACCAAAATTATGACTCGAAGCTGTGTATAAATTCGTCTGAATCTAGGTCAACTGCATCTCAACTTCTGATTTTGAGAGATGATGAAGATGCCCAAGGGTTTCTTCAATGCAGACATGCGATATATGAAGTAGGATTAGATTGATTCATAAATCAAGGTTCTTGATTCTAATATTTATATTGTTCTTGCTCAGCAGTTGCTACTCCAAAACAAGTCAGAGAGCTTATGCAAAGTTGATGGTCTCACGAACGATGAAGTAAAGAGTCATTTGCAAGTAAGTTTCGTCCATGCATTTCTTGAAACTTAGTTCATTCATCTAAGTTAAAAGGGATTTTCTATCGTCATTACCGACTAACTTCACCACTTATTTTGATCCATTAGATTATAAATTTAACGTTGAAGATTGAATTATCGCATTGTGGCCTAAAATATTTACTGCTCTAATTTCAAATCATGGTAGTGATAATATATGATTTTGTTTCAAATAACACTTGCAATGTTACATTTTTAAAGTGATATATTATGTATATACTCGTAACGGGCACTCAATACTCCGACATGAATATGCATGAAATAGACGGCTCCGACACCCAAATACACACCAATTAGGTATATATGTTCAGTGTTACGAATACGGCACGTCGCTTTTATAGTAAGTTAGGAGCTGAAGTAAGTAGCAATTACGGCATTCCAGATTTTGTTTTGAATGCAAATTCATACACTTGGTTTGGCGGTTGAATTCGGTTGCAGTAGGCCCCGCGAAAAACCTCTGGTATCTGCAATTAAGTAGAGCACAAAAAAGGGTCTTTTTTATTTCCCATCAGAAATTAACATTTCTTCAATACAAAGATACAAATTTCATATCTCAAAAAAAAAAAAAAAGGATACAAATTTCAAGCAACAACGTTAGGTGAAGGGCAGTTGTTGTTGATGTGAATCTTCAGTATTCTATGCCCAAACCTGTGTCTGTATATTTTACTACATTACATACTAGTTTATGTTTATGTTTATGTACCAAGTCTATGTTTACTAACCCAGATAGCTTTCTTCAATCCATTTTCACTTTTGATCTTATCGTTCATCTAATTTTCAACTTGTAAGAATATAATTCCTTGAGTATTATTCAATCATGAGTACAGTATTTATACAAGAGATACAACCTAATATGTAGGCTAATAAGTAGGAACTAAGTAGAATACAATTAGGAAACTAATTCTAATTATATACAAAATATATATGCTAACACACCCCCGCAAGCGAAGCGGGAGGTTTGCGAACGCTTAGATTGTCTCGAAAGTCATCAAAGAGAACGCGCGGAAGTCCTTTGATATCGCGAGGAAACGTGAAGAACTCGGACCTCACCACAAGAAACCTTTTCACGAACAAAATGTAGTGCACTTTTAGCTTCCTTCCTTTAAAAATAGGTGCTCCCAAGTAGAGAAAAGGCAGTTCTGAACAAGTGGTAGGAGACAATCTTTCCAACCTAACAACATTGGCCTGTTTACCATGATAAATGTTGCTCTTTGCTACATTGATTTTCTGCCCTGACACCCTTTCACAGTGCTTGAAGAACTGCAACAACCTGGTCATGCCTAGCTTGCTTCCTTTAGTGAAAATTATCAAGTCATCTGCATATGCTAGGTGAGTTACTGAAAGACCCTTCTTTGTGTCATAATACATATCAGAGTGCCTAGAGAACATGTCATTTATCCCCCTTGAGAGATACTCACTAGCCAATATAAAAAGAGCTGGAGACAAAGGATCTCCTTGTCTTAGGCCATGTTCAGATTTCAGAAATCCTTGAGATGAGCCATTAATGATTACCCCAAAGTGGCAGTTGTTAATTGTTCTCATTACTAAATCTATCCAAGTAGTTGAGAAACCAAAAGCTGATAACACTTTCCCTAGGAACTCCCAATTGAGCCTGTCATATGCCTTTTGCATATCCAACTTCATTACTATGTTGTCACTTCTTGTCTTTACATCTATAGAATGCACTAACTCTTGAACCAAAAGGATATTGTTTGATATTAACCTGCCTTTGATGAAACCACTTTGGTTCTCTGAGATTAATACAGGAAGGACTGCTCCTAATCTGTCATTGAGAAGTTTTGACAATATCTTGTGAGAGAAATTGCACAGACTAATGGGCCTATAATCTGACCACAGAGTTGGAGTGTTATTCTTAGGGATCAAAGCAAGTGCAGTTGCAGATATCCCCTGAGGCAACAAGGCACCATTAAAGAAGTCAATCACTGCCTCCAATAAGTCTTCTTTTATAATCTCCCAACATTCATGGTAGAACATAGCTGTGAACCCATCAGGCCCTGCTGAAGCATCTCTATTCAAACTAAAGACCACCCTTTTAAGCTCATCCATATTAGGAGGTTCACAAAGTGCTGAATTTATCTCATCATCTATAGAAGCTTCAAAATTATCAAAATGTGTTCTTCTGTGATCAAAATGTTATCAGAAAGCACATTAGAGAAATAGTCTATAGCAGACTTTTTGATCTCCACTGGATCACTAATCCACATGTTATCATGTTCTATGTTGCAAATCTTCCCTTTCAGTCTTTTTCTATTCACAATATTATGATAGAGCCTGGTGTTTCTATCCCCTTCTATATGCCATTTACAACTTGCTTTTTGCTTCCAATAGCTCTCCTCCCTACTTAGTAACTCCTGGAAGCAAGCACTGGATGCCTTGAAATCTTGTAAATTGGCTTGAGTAGGAAATGCCTCATACCTAGCTTCAGCTGTAGATAGATTTAGTTCCTCTTCTTTTAGGTTTGAGAAAATGTCTCCAAATACATTTTTGTTCCACCAACCCAAGTGTTGTTTAAATCTGTGGAGCTTCTCCCAAAACTTGTTAATGCCAGAAGTTCTAGCTGGGAGCTGCCAATGCATTTTGATCCCAGGTATACAATTCTGATGAGATAACCACATATTTTGAAACCTAAACCCTGAAGATCTTTGACTTTGTCCCTCCCTATCACAAGATATAATCAAAGGTCTGTGGTTAGAACACCTTCTAATGCCATGTGATACCTGATTCTCCTTAAACATATCTAACCATTTCTGATTAAATAATAGCCTGTGAAGTCTTTGTTTTAGATCCCACCATTGCCAGGTGAAAGGAATACCATTGGTACCTATGTCTATTAAACCACAGTCCATTATACAATTGCCAAATTCATTCATAGCTGATAAATTGGGTGCAGAGCCACCCTCTCTTTCTGCTAAATCTGCTGTGATATTGAAGTCCCCTCCTATGCTCCATGGGACATTAAAGTTTCTGAAACTTTGCAAGTCCTGCCATAGCTCTCTTCTTTCTCTTTTTATACATTTGGTATACACCAAGGACATGAAAATAGGTTCTGCCAGTACTGAAGAAGACACTTTACAGTGAAGGACCTGATCCTTATCTGCCAATACTTCCACATCATAATTAATATCTGCAAAGATCCAGATCTTGTTGTTGCAATTAGACCATACTTTCTCCATTTTAAACTTAATTAGTACAGTATAAGAATCTGTCCAAAATAGCTTTGGGTTCCAGTAACACTACAATGTTAAACTTGTGTTTGTTGATGAGATAGCAAACTTGTTGTTGAGTGCATTTGTTCCCCACTCCCCTTACATTCCATATCATGCACTTCATCTGGAAGATTTGTTTTTGCCTTTCCCATTCTTTTTCTTCCCACTACTTCTATTCCCTTCCTTTCCTTTCAAGTAAGCTGAGCTTCTAGTAGCTCTTCTTTCACAAGCTAGTGCAGAATTAGGGAATTGCTTGATGAAGATCTCATCCTCACTTGTAAAATCATCATCCTCTTGTACATAGTCTTCATCTTCTGTAGAAGCCTCAGATATAGATCTAATTGCCTTGATTGCTAGGGAAGCTTCACTCAGGTCAACAACCCCCTGATCAGAGCTAAGAGGCACTACATCTATTGACCCTAAAGAATTCCTTCTATTGTTGATCAGTACCAAAGGCTTAAATTCAGGTTTATCTTTCTCTTGATGTGACATAGAAAAATCACCAAATACAAGGTCATGTTCGGCATCCAGTAAATTAGTTGAGTCAACTGTATTGACTCTAAATTCAGCTTCCTTTTTTTTCTGTATTATCCTTTTCTGGAGTAGCATTTTCAATGCTAGCATACTCTTCTTCTGTCTCCTCTAGATCTGGCAATTCAATGTCCTTTCCTTGATGATAATGACCTGAGACTTCTCCTTCTTCCTCCATATCTGCCACATCCTCTTCATTAAGATACTCAAACTGATTGTTAGAAGTACCTGTATCTTTTAACACTGAGGAATCTTCACTTTCAGACACTTGGGGGAACCTTGTATGGGTATTAGTAGGCTGGATAACCTTTTCTTGGTAGTGAAAAGCTCCCCTTCCTCCTCTACCACCTCCACCTCTACCTGCAGTGTTAGACCTTCCTCCTCTAAATGCTTGACCCTGAGTATTGTTCCTGATTTTTGCATGACTGACTATTTCCCATTGACCATTACCCTTTACATTTGCATTATTATGATTCTGTCTCTGAAACTTTCTCACATGTACCTGCCTAGGTTGATGAACCTGTGAAGTAGTAGCATTCAAACCTTTACCCTTACCATTAGCTAGACAAGATTTTTCCAAGTGTCCTAGCTTATGACAGTGTACACAGTACAAAGGAACATTTGCATACTTGACTTTTACTGCTACTCCTTTATCTAGTATACCCAACCAGAGATGACTAGGCAACTCCTTAGATACATCTATTTCTACACAGATGGTTGCTTGATGCAATTTTACTTCGTTAGTCAGATAGCCATCAATTTTGACTGGCTTACCAAGTAATTTCCCAACCTCATACAATGCTTCTTTGTTAAAAAGGAAAATAGGCAGATTTTCAATAGAAGCCCAAACTGGAACCACTGGAGATTCATCTTCAATAGAGAAATTAGGTGTCCATTTGAAAAAACGAACAGACAATCCACATACATGGGGGGATTACTCAACAACCAAAGGTGGTTAAAATCTTCTTCTAGAGCAAGTTTAACTACTACGTGGCTCTTATCAAAGAAACTAACTGCAAAGCTTCCTTTTAACGATTGCTCTTTCAACATAGCAGTTACTTCATAAATTTTTGGAACCCCATAAGAGAATTTTCCTACTAAGGTTGAAGAAAAGGATTCAGACATACGTTCTACTTCACCATTAGTAAAGGATATGGATGGCATACCATTAAAGGAAGAGTGCTTCTTAGGTTGTACCAATTTTCGCTCAATGTCCATGTTTCCAAAATCTAGAGATTGCGTAGATGCCTTTCGCTTGACCATTTCATCTGTTGTAGGTACACGGAGGGGCGCAGGAGATACCAAATTTGACTTTGCTTGCTCCGATGATGCTGGAGCTTCCATCGATTCCTTCTCCACAGGGGAAGGATCCACACTTCAACCAGTGGTTAAAGCAATTTAAACGCCAGACGGGACTGGGAAGGCAAGAAGATGTCGCCTACGGGGGGATGCTGGAAAGTGAAGATTTAGGTTAAAGTAAACAGTAACAGGCGGGAGGCTGAGTGTGATGTTTTTACACTCCTTTAGTGTGTTGTTTAACTCTCAAGTAGAGTTATTCATTTGTTGTTTATCCCTCTCCAAAGTGTCTTGTTTTAATCTCTCAAGTAGAGTTGTTGGTTTGTTGTTTATTCAACTCCTTTTGTGTTTTGTTTAACTCTCAAATAGAGTTCATCGTTCGTTATTTTATTACCTCTTGTGTTGTTTAAATATCAAAATCGACTTCTCCGTTTGTAATTATCTCACTTCTTTATTGTTTTGTTTAACTCTATACTAGAATTTTACATTTGTTGTTTAACCCACTCATTATGTGTGTGGTTTAACACTCAAGTAGAGTTCTTCATTTGTTATACTCTTACTCCTTCTGTGCATTGTTTAAATCTCGAATAGACTTCTTCATTTGACATTATCCCACTCCTTTAGTGTCTTGTTTAACTCTCAAGTAGAGCTATTCGTTTGTTGTTCATCACTCTCCAAAGTGTCTTGTTTATATCGCTCAAATAGAGTTGTTCGTTTCTTGTTTATTCAATTCCTTTTGTGTTTTGTTTAACTCAAGTAGAGTTTTTCATTTGTTATTTTATCACCCTCGTGTGTTGTTTAAATCTCGATTGACTCTCCGCTTGTAACTATCCCACTCCTTTATTGTGTTGTTTAACTCTCGAGTAGAATTTCCAATTTGTTGTTTAACCCACTCATTATGTGTGTGGTTTAACACTCAAGTAGAATTCTTCGTTTGTTATACTCTTACTCTTTCTGTGCATTGTTTAACTATCTAATAAACTTCTTCGTTTGACATTATCCCACTCCTTTAGTGTGTTGTTTAACTCTCAAGTAGAGTTATTCGTTTATAGTTCATCACTCTCCAAAGTGTCTTGTTTTTATCTATCCAGTAGAGTTGTTGGTTTGTTGTTTATTCAACTCCTTTTGTGTTTTATTTAACTCTCAAGTAGAGTTCTTCATTCGTTATTTTATTACTCCTCTTGTGGTGTTGTTTAAATATCAAATTGACTTCTCCGCTTGTAATTATCTCAATTGCTTATTTTTTTGTTTAACTCTAGACTTGATTTTTTCATTTGTTGTTTATCCCACTAATTTTGTGTGTGGTTTACCACTCTAGTTGAGTTATTCGTTTGTTATACTCTTACTCCTTCTGTGCATTGTTTAAATCTCGAATAGACTTCTTCCTTGACATTATCCCACTCCTTTAGTGTGTTGTTTAACTCTCAAGTACAGCTTATTCGCTTGTCGCTCATCCCCATCCAAAGTGTCGTGTTTATATCGCTCAAATAGAGTTGTTCGCTTGTTGTTTATTCAATTCCTTTTATGTTTTGTTTAACTCTCAAGTAGAGTTTTCGCTCGCTATTTTATCACCCCTCAAAGTGCTTGTTTAAATCTCGATTGTCTTCTCCGCTTGTAATTATCTCACTCCTTTATTGTGTTGTTTAACTCTAGAGTAGAATTTTACATTTGTTATTTATCCCACTCCTTATGTGTGTGGTTTAACACTCAAGTAGAGTTCTTCGTTTGTTATACTCTTACTCTTCTATGCATTATTTAAATCTCGAATAGACTTCTTCGTTTGACATTATCCCACTCCTTTAGTTTGTTGTTTAAATCTCAAGTAGAGTTATTCGTTTGTTGTTCATCCCTCTCCAAAGTGTGTTGTTTATATCGCTCAAATAGAGTTGTTCGTTTTGTTGTATATTCAATTCCTTTTGTATTTTGTTTAACCCTCAAATAGGGTTTTTCGTTCGTTAGTTTATCACCCCTCTGGTGTGTTATTTAAATCTCAGATTGACTTCTCCGTTTGTAACTATCCCACTCCTTTATTGTGTTGTTTAACTCTCGAGTAGAATTTTACATTTGTTGTTTAACCCACTCATTATGTGTGTGGTTTAACACTCAAGTAGAGTTCTTCGTTTGTTATACTCTTACTCCTTCTGTGCATTGTTTAAATCTCGAATAGACTTCTTCATTTGACATTATCCCACTCCTTTACTGTGTTGTGTAACTCTCAAGTAGTGTTATTCGTTTGTTGTTCATCCCTCTCCAAAGTGTCTTGTTTTGATCTCTCAAGTAGAGTTGTTGGTTTGTTGTTTATTCAACTCCTTTATGCTTTTGTTTAACTCCAAGTAGAATTCTTCGTTCATTATTTTATTACTCTTGTGTGTTGTTTAAATCTCAAAATTGACTTCTCCGTTTGTAATTATCACACTTCTTTATTGTTTTGTTTAACTCTAGACAAGAATTTTACATTTGTTGTTTACCCTCTCATTATGTGTGTGGTTTAACACTCAAGTAGAGTTCTTCGTTTGTTATACTCTTACTCCTTCTGTGCATTGTTTAAATCTCGAATAGACTTCTTCATTTGACATTATCCCACTCCTTTAGTGTCTTGTTTAACTCTCAAGTATAGCTATTCGTTTGTTGTTAATCACTCTCCAAAGTGTCTTGTTTATATCGCCAAATAGAGTTGTTCGCTTCTTGTTTATTCAATTCCTTTTGTGCTTTGTTTAACTCAAGTAGAGTTTTCATTTGTTATTTTATCACCCTCGTGTGTGTTGTTTAAATCTCAGATTGACTCTCCGTTTGTAACTATCCCACTCCTTTATTGTGTTGTTTAACTCTCGAGTAGAATTTCCAATTTGTTGTTTAACCCACTCATTATGTGTGTGGTTTAACACTCAAGTAGAATTCTTCGTTTGTTATACTCTTACTCTTTCTGTGCATTGTTTAACTATCTAATAAACTTCTTCGTTTGACATTATCCCACTCCTTTAGTGTGTTGTTTAACCTCAAGTAGAGTTATTCGCTTATAGTTCATCACTCTCCAAAGTGTCTTGTTTTTATCTATCCAGTAGAGTTGTTGGTTTGTTGTTTATTCAACTCCTTTTGTGTTTTATTTAACTCTCAAGTAGAGTTCTTCATTCGTTATTTTATTACTCCTCTTGTGTGTTGTTTAAATATCAAATTGACTTCTCCGTTTGTAATTATCTCACCTGTTTATTGTTTTGTTTAACTCTAGACTAGAATTTTATATTTGTTGTTTAACCCACTCATTATGTGTGAGATTTAACACTCAAGTAGTGTTCTTCGTTTATTATACTCTTACTCTTCTCAGTATTGTTTAAATCTCAATAGACTTCTTCGCTTGACATTATCCCACCCTTTAGTGTGTTGTTTAACTCTCAAGCATGTTATTCGCTTGTCGCTCATCCCTATCCAAAGTGTCGTGTTTATATCGCTCAAATAGAGTTGTTCGCTTGTTGTTTATTCAATTCCTTTTATGTTTTGTTTAACTCTCAAGTAGAGTTTTTCGTCATATTTTATCACCCCTCCGTGTGTTGTTTAAATCTTATTGACTTCTCCGCTTGTAATTATCCCACCCTTTATCAGGTTGTTTAACTCTCGAGTAGAATTTTACATTTGTTGTTTAACCCACTCATTATGTGTGTGGTTTAACACTCAAGTAGAGTTCTTCGTTTGTTATACTCGTACTCCTTCGCGCATTGTTTAAATCTCTTTAATAGACATCTTCGTTTGACATTATCCCACTCCTTTAGAGTGTTGTTTAACTCTCAAGCAGTAGTTATTCGCTTGTTGTTCATCCCTCTCCAAAGTGTCTTGTTTTATCTCTCAAGTAGAGTTGGTTTGTTGTTTATTCAACTCCTTTTGTGTTTTGTTTAACTCTCAAGTAGAGTTCTTCGTTCATTATTTTATTACTCCTCTTGTGTGTTGTTTAAATCTCAAAATTGACTTCTCCATTTGTAATTATCACACTTCTTTATTGTTTTGTTTAACTCTAGACTAGAATTTTACATTTGTTGTTTACCCACTCATTATGTGTGTGGTTTAACACTCAAGTAGAGTTCTTCGGTTGTTATACTCTTACTCCTTATGTGAATTGTTTAAATCTCGAATAGACTTCTTCGTTTGACATTATCACACTCCTTTAGTGTGTTGTTTAACTCTCAAGTAGTTATTCGCTTGTTGTTCATCCCTCCAAAGTGTCGTGGTTTATATGGTTCAAATAGAGTTGTTCGCTTGTTGTTTATTCAATTCCTTTTGTGTTTTGTTTAACTCTCAAGCGCTTTTTCGCTCGTTATTTTATCACCCTCAAAGTGCTTGTTTAAATCTTATTGTCTTCTCCGCTTGTAATTACCCTACCTCTTTATTATGTTGTTTAACTCTCGAGTAGAATTTTACATTTTTTGTTTATCCCACTCCTTATGTGTGTGGTTTAACACTCAAGTAGAGTTCTTCGTTTGTTATATACTCTTACTCTTCTATGCATTATTTAAATCTCGAATAGACTTCTTCGTTTGACATTATCCCACCCTTTAGTGTGTTGTTTAACTCTCAAGCAGAGTTATTCGCTTGCTTGTTGTTCATCCCTCTCCAAAGCGTGTTGTTTATATCGCTCAAATAGAGTTGTTCGCTTTGTTGTATATTTAATTCCTTTTGTATTTTGTATAACCCTCAAAGAGAGTTTTTCGCTCATATTTTATCACCCTCCGTGTGTTATTTAAATCTCGATCGACTTCTCCGCTTGTAATTATCCCACCCTTTATCAGGTTGTTTAACTCGAGTAGAATTTTACATTTGTTGTTTATCCCACCTTATGTGTGTGGTTTAACACTCAAGTAGAGTTCTTCGCTTGTTATATACTCTTACTCTTCTATGCATTATTTAAATCTCAATAGACTTCTTCATTTGACATTATCCCACTCCTTTAGTGTCTTGTTTAACTCTCAAGTATAGCTATTCGCTTGTTGTTCATCACTCCAAAGTGTCTTGTTTATATCGCTTCAAATAGAGTTGTTCGCTTCTTGTTTATTCAATTCCTTTTGTGCTTTGTTTAACTCAAGTAGAGTTTTTCATTTGTTATTTTATCACCCTCGTGTGTTGTTTAAATCTTTATTGACTCTCCGCTTGTAACTATCCCACTCCTTTATTGTGTTGTTTAACTCCTAGTAGAATTTCCAATTTGTTGTTTAACCCACTCATTATGTGTGTGGTTTAACACTCAAGTAGAATTCTTCGCTTGTTATACTCTTACTCTTCGTGCATTGTTTAACTATCTAATAAACTTCTTCGCTTGACATTATCCCACCTTTAGTGTGTTGTTTAACTCTCAAGTAGAGTTATTCGCTTATAGTTCATCACTTCCAAAGTGTCTTGTTTTTATCTATCCAAGAGAGTTGTTGGTTTGTTGTTTATTCAACTCCTTTTGTTTTATTTAACTCTCAAGTAGAGTTCTTCATTCGCTATTTTATTACTCCTCTGTGTGTTGTTTAAATATCAAATTGATTCTCCGCTTTGTAATTATCTCAATTCGCTTATTGTTTTGTTTAACTCTAGACTAGAATTTTACATTTGTTGTTTAACCCACTCATTATGTGTGTGGTTTAACACTCAAGTAGAGTTCTTCGCTTGTTATACTCTTACCCTTCAGGCATTGTTTAAATCTCTAATAGACTTCTTCGCTTGACATTATCCCACCCTTTAGTGTGTTGTTTAACTCTCAAGCACGCTTATTCGCTTGTCGCTCATCCCTATCCAAAGTGTCGTTTATATCGCTCAAATAGAGTTGTTCGCTTGTTGTTTATTCAATTCCTTTTATGTTTTGTTTAACTCTCAAGTAGAGTTTTTCGCTCGTTATTTTATCACCCTCCGTGTGTTGTTTAAATCTATCGATTTCTCCGCTTGTAATTATCCCACCTTTATTGTGTTGTTTAACTCTCGAGTAGAATTTTACATTTGTTGTTTAACCAACTCATTATGTGTGGTTTAACACTCAAGCAGAGTTCTTCGCTTGTTATACTCTTACCCTTCAGGCATTGTTTAAATCTCTAATAGACTTCTTCGCTTGATATTATCCCACCCTTTAGAGTGTTGTTTAACTCTTAAGTAGATTTATTCGCTTGTTGTTCATCCTCTCCAAAGTGTCTTGTTTTTATCTCTCAAGTAGAGTTGTTGGTTTGTTGTTTATTCAACTCCTTTTGTGTTTTGTTTAACTCTCAAGCAGAGTTCTTCGCTCATTATTTTATTACTCCTCTTGTGTGTTGTTTAAATCTCAAAATTGACTTCTCCATTTGTAATTATCACACTTCTTTATTGTTTTGTTTAACTCTAGACTAGAATTTTACATTTGTTGTTTACCCACCATTATGTGTGTGGTTTAACACTCAAGTAGAGTTCTCGCTTGTTATACTCTTACCCTTTCCTCAGGTATTGTTTAAATCTAATAGACTTCTTCGCTTGACATTATCCCACCTCTTTAGTGTGTTGTTTAACTCCTCAAGTAGAGTTATTCGCTTGTTGTTCATCCTCTCCAAAGTGTGGTTTATATGGTTCAAATAGAGTTGTTCGTTTGTTGTTTATTCAATTCCTTTTGTGTTTTGTTTAACTCTCAAGTACAGTTTTGCTCGTTATTTTATCACCCTCAAAAGTGCTGTTTAAATCTCTTTATTGTCTTCCGCTTGTAATTACCCTACCCTTTATTATGTTGTTTAACTCTCGAGTAGAATTTTACATTTGTAGTTTATCCAACTCCTTATGTGTGTGGTTTAACACTGAAGCAGAGTCCTTCGCTTGTTATATACTCTTACTCTTCTATGCATTATTTAAATCTCAATAGACTTCTTCGCTTGACATTATCCCACTCCTTTAGTGTGTTGTTTAACTCTCAAGTAGAGTTATTCGCTTGTTGTTCATCCCTCTCCAAAGCGTGTTGTTTATATCGTCAAATAGAGTTGTTCGCTTTGTTGTATATTCAATTCCTTTTGTATTTTGTATAACCCTCAAAGAGAGTTTTTCGTCTCGTTATTTTATCACCCTCCGTGTGTTGTTTAAATCTCTTATCGACTTCCGCTTGTAATTATCCCACCTTTTATCAGGTTGTTTAACTCTCGGTAGAATTTTACATTTGTTGTTTAACCCACTCATTATGTGTGTGGTTTAATACTCAAGTAGAGTTCTTCGCTTGTTATACTTCTTACTCCTTCAGGCATTGTTTAAATCTCGAATAGATTTCTTCGCTTGACATTATCCTACCCTTTAGAGTGTTGTTTA